>AWWV01008336.1:0-14192 GCA_001974805.1 Corchorus capsularis
ATTCTCTCTTCTCCCATAGTAATAATATTCTCTCTTTCTCCAACTTGTTATCATCGTTCTTCCTTACTTCACAATATTTAAGGTAATATACTAAGCTTTTTTAGTAACTATACCAAATTTTTAGTATCTTATACTAGGTGAGCTGTTTTTACAAAACGGGGAACATAAGTTAATCTCTCGAAAGCATGTTTCTAAATTGTAGGAGAGATTTATTGTATTACACTTTAAATTTAAGAGAAATTAATATCAGATCATGACTTTTAAGGATATTCTTAATTTAAAAAGAATATCTTATCAACTTTTAGAATAACTTTTAGTAACTATGTATATCCTTTCTAGGGCTTAATGTCCAAATTGGGCATAAACCTTTTAACTTGCTCAATTTGAGTCTAAACCTTTAAACATGACCAAATTGGGGCTATTTTGGACGGAATTATGGCACACGCCGTTACTACAATTCCAAATTTTCTTCCAAAATAGATCCAATTTGATGTAATTTGCTAACGTTTAGGCCCAATTTGGTCCTGTTTAAATGTTTAAACTCAAATTGAGCAAGTTTGAAAAGCTTTAAGCCTAATTTGGACATTAGTCCTTCTTTCTAGCAACCTTACTTTTCAAATAAGTAATCTTATCTTTAGTAATCTTGTAAGTTTTTGCACTTACCTTAGGACCATATATATACTAAATATTATTTGAAAAACCCAGGGAATTTATCAAAAACCCCTTTTGAGGATCGATGAGGAGTCTCTCTTTGAATTTTTTTTTTTGTCATTTTCTATCTTTTCTCACTTGTCAAATTACTAGGAATACCCTAAATTAGTTTTTAACTAGTTCTTGCCCTTGAGCCATGTTTTGTAATCATCCTTTCCTTTCATATAAATGTTACCATAATAAATTCTAACCCCTTATCTGTCACATAAATATTACTATAATAAATTCTAACCCCCTTTCCTTTCACATAAACGTTACTATAATAAATCTTATCCCCTTATCTCTATTTTTGCTAATGAACGCTAGAACTGTAACCTCTCTTGAGACCTTTCATGTCCATATGAAAAAAGAGAGTAAATTTAGTTTTTGTTTAAGTGCTACACACTGTAGAGGAGGAAATGAAATTGAAGTTATTGCACCTGTCCATGTACAAACTAATATTTACTATTTATTGATAACTTTAAAGCATATGCTCAATGTTAATAGCATAGCCTTTTAAAGATGCAACACATTTAAAATCATGGCTAAAATCTCAATTAGGGCCCTAAACTTTGCCAAAAGGGTCAAATAAGTGCCCAAACTATGAAAAGGTCAAATTAGTGCCTGAACTTTTCGATTTGGGTCAATTCAGTCCAAAATGTTTTGGATTATTTACATTTAACAAACTTATAATCTAACATTTTGGACTGAATTGTCCCAAATCGAAAAGTTAAGGCACTAATTTGACTTTTTCATAGTTTGGGCACTTATTTGACCCTTTTGACAAAGTTTAGGGCCCTAATTGAGATTTTAGTCTAAAATCATAGTACTTTTGAACTTTCCTATACATCCAATAATTTCATTCGAATAGAAAACTATTCAAAAAAATAGATTTCTAAACGCCTGATGTGTCAGCGTGGGCCGATCCACTTGTTCTTTTAGTAATCTTATCAACCTTTTGAATATTGATTAAATATGATTGGATTCTTTTTGCTTGAAGTCGATACATGGTTTACGTACTAATATCACATCAAATGGAACAATAGATGATTTAATTACAAGTAGAGAAGATGAAATGAAGATTTCATGCTTATGTTAGGCTTTTCCTCAAAGTAATTATTTATTAACCTTCAATAAATGATCAAAGTTGAAATGTGAAAGTACATTGTTGTCCATTATTATTAATACAAAAGATAGTTTACTTATAGTACATGTTCATGAGTAAAAGATAGTTTATTGATACGTAAATTAATATTGTACCAAGACTATGCTAGTTTTTGATTTGATTATAGTTTTCTAATTATTATTTTATAATAAATATAATAATAATAAAATAAATTAGTAATATCAACTGGGGAGAGGAGGAAGAAAATATAGGTGGAGTTGGACCGGCCTGCTGTCGGTCCAATCCATCTCAATTGATTTCTATTAAAATTCTAAGGCCTCGGTTCCATAAAAAAAAAAATTCTAAGAACCTCAGCCTCAGGCTTATGGTTTGGAAATAGGTGGACGGCCCTGCGGGAGTCGTTCTCATAATTTTTAGTACAACAAATACAGTACTTTCTTTCAGGATTGAATTTTGATTCTCTTTCTTTTTTTACTTAAAAAAAAAATCAAGGAGGAGTAGAAGTGAAGAAGCAAAGCAATTCACCTACCGATCAGGTTTGTTTTCTAATATAGCCAATTAGCCATAGCCTAATCCACATTTTCCCTCCTTCAAAATCCAATCACGTCAGTGAAAATTCTACTACTGGCTAGTGTTTAGTATTATTACTGTCTTATTCGAGTAATAAACTAATAATACTAAAATGAAATTTAGTATATAGAAATTAGAAGTATGTTACTCTCTCAAGTTTTGATGGTGGATTTACCCCGGTTACTTCACCCAATTTTTTATCTCTGTTTCTTTCTGGGCCTATTAGAAAGAAAACAGAAATCCCCTTGATAGAATTGAAAATTAGAAAACCAACAAACGACAGAGACGAGACGAAAGCCGATTTACCGTCCGTCAGATCCAGTCTCTGACTCCTAAGCAAAAGGCTCTCCCCAACACCAAACAAACAATTCAATTCAAGGCAGAAAAGAGAGTAGCGAAGCTGGAGCAATTAAAGACGATTGGTAGGGAGCTCGCTATGGGCTCCCAAGGCGGATTTTATCAGTCCAAAGAATTTCTGGATCTGGTCAAGTCCATCGGCGAGGCTCGATCTAAGGCCGAAGAAGACCGAATTGTTCTCAACGAGATCGAGACTCTCAAACGCCGCATCTCGGAGCCTGACATCCCCAAACGCAAGATGAAAGAGTTCATCATCCGCTTGGTTTACGTCGAGATGCTCGGTCACGATGCTTCCTTCGGCTACATTCACGCCGTTAAGATGACTCACGATGATAGTCTTCTCGTCAAACGAACTGGTTACTTAGCCGTTACTCTCTTCCTAAATGAAGATCACGATTTGATTATCTTGATTGTCAATACCATTCAGAAAGATTTGAAGTCTGACAATTACTTGGTCGTCTGCGCCGCCTTGAACGCCGTTTGTAAGTTGATCAATGAGGAGACAATTCCCGCCGTCTTGCCCCAGGTCGTCGAGTTGCTTGGCCATCCTAAGGAGGCTGTTCGCAAGAAGGCCATCATGGCTCTCCATCGCTTTTATCACAAATCCCCCTCTTCTGTTTCCCATCTTGTCTCCAATTTTCGCAAGGTTGAGTTTTGCTCTTTCTTATTTTCGCTTCTTATTTTATTTTACTATTCCAGTTTTATAACATTTCTTGATGCATTTTAATCAACATACAGCTATCACTTATGGGAAATTGAAACATCATCTTGTTTCCGTGAATGCATGTTAGTGATGTGTATATGTGCCTATACAGACGCAAATTTTGCGGTTTTTTTTTTCTTTTTCCCCTTTTGGAATAGGTTTTCAAATGATCATTTTGGTGCATTTGGATAGAAACTAGCATTAGTAGATGTGTCATTGATTTTAAATTTAGTGGGGTAATAAGTAAGAGTTGAACATGGAAACTTCTTGGTATCTGAATGTTTTACATGCTCGCTACTTAAAATCTCATGTTCTGTCCTTCAATAGAATTAGCTCCTACATGGTACACCACTTAAACCAGAAATTCTGCAATACCTGCTACCTTAGTTGATCTCTATTGAGGGAAGAAAGAGAAGGAAAATAGAGGGACCATATGCATTTCTGACAATGATACTTATTCTGCAAGTTCTCAATTGTGTTTTATTACTATATATATTTCAGTATTTATGATTGTTTCATTTTGAAATATATGCCCTTAGATGTTGAAATGCTCATTCTAAATTGACAAGTTTAATCTTGGTATATTTTATATTTCCCTACATATTTTTCTTGAGGACCATGTGCTATCTCATTTATATTGTTACATCCTATGTTGCAGAGGTTATGTGATAATGATCCCGGAGTCATGGGTGCAACACTTTGTCCACTTTTTGATCTTATAACAACTGATGTTAATTCCTACAAAGATTTAGTCATAAGCTTTGTAAGTATTCTCAAACAAGTAGCTGAACGAAGACTACCTAAGGCTTATGATTACCATCAGATGCCAGCTCCATTTATTCAGGTAATACTTATTATTAGGTTTTACTTTAGTTTAGTGGCGTCATTATTCAACTGAAAATGTAGGCCATGGAACAATCATAGTTGCATTTTGCAGATCAAATTGCTAAAAATCCTGGCATTACTTGGAAGTGGAGACAAGCAAGCAAGTGAAAATATGTACACTGTAGTGGGAGACATATTCAGGAAGTGCGATTCATCTAGTAATATAGGAAATGCTGTACTTTATGAGTGCATATGCTGTGTTTCATCTATATATCCCAATCCCAAGTTATTAGAGTCTGCAGCTGATGTTATATCAAGATTTTTGAAGGTATGTATCTTGTAGCTAGTGCCTGCTTTCTTGAATTTTTGGAGTACTATCATAGAAGAGCGTTATGATTTTCTGTTTTGTGGTTTTGCTCTGTTCTTTGTGACTCATGCCAACTCTTGTTTCTTTTTTTTGCAGAGTGACAGTCATAACCTAAAGTACATGGGCATTGATGCTCTTGGCCGATTGATAAAGATAAGTCCTGAGATTGCTGAGCAACACCAACTGGCTGTGATTGATTGCTTAGAGGTAAGAAGTTTTCTTATTCTAAATCCTGGACGTGGTGGGTGGTCTCATTTCATCCCTTTAAATGGCTAGTTTGTTTCCTAACTAGATTCATTTCATGCATCTTTTTTATTATAGCCTACTCAATCTGGCCTGTTTATAGCTTACTAGTAGTCTGACATGGAGCATGTAATAGTCCTTCTTGTGGTTGAAGGCTGAATTGATAGTTCAAGATACACTTTCTATGTATGCTTGCATTTGAATGATGTGCCTATGCATGTTATAGCATAATAGTTTTCTTTGGTGTAAATTTTGGTTTGGCTACAAAACTATGAATGCTGTTCCTTTTCCCTTATAATGTTATCTTCCATTACCATCCTTTGTAATTTTGTAACATGAGTTCATGAAACAGGATCCAGATGATACTCTGAAGAGAAAAACCTTTGAACTATTGTACAAAATGACCAAGTCTACGAACGTGGATGTTATTGTTGATCGCATGATTGATTACATGATTAGCATTAATGATAGTCATTATAAAACTGAAATAGCATCTCGATGTGTTGAACTTGCGGAGCAATTTGCACCAAGCAATCAGTGGTTCATCCAGGTAATGTTTTGCCTTACTCCAGTCACTTTAGCTTCTTTGATTAGGATGCTACCCTTTCTGATATTTTTACCCTGCAGACCATGAATAAAGTTTTTGAGCATGCGGGAGATCTGGTGAATATTAAGGTAGCACACAATTTGATGAGGCTGATTGCTGAGGGATTTGGAGAGGATGATGATTCTGCCGATACTCAGCTGAGATCATCTGCTGTAAGCTAATTTGATGATTCCCTTGTATATACAGCCCTAAATGTGCTGCTACATGTCAAATGCATGCATCAAACAAGTTAATTGTTTAGCACCGTGCATCTCATTTGAACTTTTTAGCTGTATGCTTAGATGTTTCAATTTCAGGAGTCTAAAAACTGAAAACCAGTTTTGAAAGCTCAAGACCTTGGATTTGGTAATACCTTGTGATTTGGTTTGGTTAACTTATTAGACTCCTGAAATTGGATTTGGTAATACCTTGTGGTTTGGGTTTGTTAGGAATTACCATGCGAATAAGTTTTATTAACATACGGAGGAGGATATATTGAGATTTAACATTCAGCTGGGGACCTTATAATGACAATAGCTTCTTTACCTCCTAAATGACCTTGGTAATAGTATGATGAAAAATGCTGGATCTTGAAGTTAAGATCTTGACAAATTGATACATCAAGTGGGTTTAATTTGAGTGGAGACTGTAGGCCAAGCCTGGAGATGGAAAGCTCTTGCAAATGTTAGTTACACACAACCCAGATATTCAGTGCAAATTTAAATTATAACGTATTATGATGTATTTATAGTCTCACATTTAAGTGTGCTGCAATGAAGGGCTGAAATCTGTAGTATAAGACTTCAGTCCATTGATCAATGAAGATGCCTGTGGTTAAAGCTTGGGACTTCTTGTGGGAGGTCCCGAGTTCGAATCCTGGAATAGACGGGGTGGGATTAATGGAAAAGGAGAGGGCTACCTCCTATTGTGTAGTCCAATTCAATATCATGTTCATGAGTAGCAAAAAAAATGAAGATGCCTGTGTTCTTAAATGAATCTGTAAGGGCTTTTTGTGGATGTTTTCCAGCCTAGAAAGTCAAAATCAACTCTTTTGGTGCATTTTTACCCTTCTGCATTTGTCTGTGACATCTGTAATCTATTCTTACTCATTTTCTGGTTTTATTTTTTGTTTCTTAAAGTTGAATTATTTGTTGCGACAGGTGGAGTCATACTTGCGCATTCTTGGTGAACCGAAGTTGCCGTCCGTCTTTCTTCAAGTATGATCTGTTGTATCAAGTATCCTTTCTTTATTTCTTCCTTGCATGTTGGCAGTACTAATATTTTGATTGTTATCTTAATTGTGAGTTCTCATAGGTAATTTGCTGGGTTTTGGGAGAATATGGAACAGCTGATGGAAAGTTCTCTGCATCCTACATTACTGGGAAGTTATGTGACGTGGCAGAGGCATATTCAAATGATGAGACAGTTAAGGTATCCATACACGAATCAATAATAATGAGATGGTAGAAGTGACCGACAAATGCTTTACTCAATCGTTATCATATTATATTGTCCATTCGGTACCTGCAACTTTGATGATCTTTTCACTTATTTTTGAAGGCATATGCAGTTACGGCTCTCATGAAAATATATGCGTTTGAAATAGCAGCTGGGAGGAAAATAGATATGCTGCCTGAGGTTGGTTTCAAAACTTTTATGCACAAATTTATCATATGCAATTGCATGCTCATTTCTGTTGTTAATGTGGTTGAATATTTGCATTCCATGGTAACTTTACAGTAGATTGCATGTTTCTAGTATAACATTCTGAAGGAAAAAAAAAACAAAAACAAAAAAACAAAAAAAAACCTGTGTTTGTTTCCATGCATCTGATTCATGCAGTACAATTTTCTTTGAAGCTTGATCTTTGGGTTGTTTTCACTGTTATGACATACTCAAGTTGGGGATTAGAAATATTTTAAGTTCTTTTTCAGTAAAATTTTAGATTGTAGACTCCTCAACTGGTCATAATTAAGGATAGTAGGGTACGGGTTTGCTGGCATGGAACCAGGTTGGGCAAGGTAGTAGAGAAGAATGAATGTACCAATGAGGTTTGAAATGCTTTGTATTCGATGCCAATTATTCTTTGTGTATAGTAGAATTGTTTTGATGAAAGGCCTTATAGTATACGCCTGAATATATAATACTTGCATGCATAATTATATTCAGCTCTTGTAGATTTTAAAAGAATGTGTACTGAAGCTCTTTCCTCTTTTGGTGCAGTGTCAATCTTTAATCGAAGAATTATTGGCTTCTCACTCAACAGATCTTCAGCAACGTGCATATGAACTGCAAGCAGTGATTGGCCTAGATGCTCACGCCGTTGAGTGTATTATGCCATCTGATGCAAGTTGTGAAGATATTGAGGTGCTTTCAAATTGCATTTCTTTTGTTTAATTAGTTTGATGCGAGTTGTGAAGATATTGAGGTGCTTTCAAATTGCATTCCTTTTTCTTAATCATGGCCTCCCCTCTTGGCTTTAACTTCCATGTCCCTCTAGAACTGTTGGCTGTAAAAGAACGTATCCTGTTTGGTTAGTTACATGTTTAAGCTTCCATGAGCTCGATTCAGTTTTGATTAAGCATTTAGGAGTTAAACTGGTCTGTTCCACTATGGATGGTCAGTGCACCGCTTGAAGTCATCATTTAGAGCTTGAACCTACAGTTGGTGTGTTGTTTAAACACTCTGAAATCTGTCTCTGGCTTATCAATCATTTTCTGTCCTTGCTTCTCAAATGTGAGGTGGTATTTCTTCATATCATAGATGCTGCTACAAAGAAATAGTAATGCAATTACCTTCTACATCTGTCATTTGCTCCTGTACGGAATTGATCTACAGTTGCATGCCTATGTTCGGCTATTTTTCTTTTTTGGTTCTTGTGTTTCAGTCACCTTCATTATGGTGAAACGTTCTTGCTAGTTTATTCATCTTTTTGTGGAAGACTACACTCATTGTTAATTCTCCTTGCAGGTTGACAAAAGCCTTTCATTCCTTAATGGTTATGTCCAAGAGGCAATCGAAAAAGGTGCTCAACCCTATATTCCTGAGAGTGAACGCTCCGGAATGTTAAATATTAGCAATTTTAGGAACCAAGATCACATTGAAGCTTCATCACATGGTCTCAGGTTTGAGGCATACGAGCTTCCAAAGCCTACAGTGCAATCTAGTATTCCTCCAGCAACACTTGCTTCTAATGAACTGGTTCCAGTTCCTGAGCCAGTGTATTCTAGGGAGAGCTACCAGACTCCTATGCCATCTGTATCCTCAGATGCAGGATCATCAGAGCTCAAGCTACGATTGGATGGGGTCCAAAAGAAGTGGGGTAGACCAACATACTCTCCTGCAACATCTACAGTAAATTCCACAACACAAAAAACGGTTAATGGGACCACACAAGTTGACGGAGCAAGCTCTTCAAATTCAAGATCACGTGAAACCTATGATTCAAGGAAACCGCAGGTTGAAATTTCTCCAGAAAAGCAGAAACTTGCTGCTTCACTGTTTGGAGGTTCATCAAAAGCAGAAAAGAGGCCAGCTACTGGTCATAAGACGTCCAAGGCAAGCAGCCACACGGTGGAGAAGTCTCATGTGCCAAAGTCTAGTGTGGAAGTTGTGTCAGAAAAGAGAGCTCCTGTTCAACCACCTCCAGACTTGCTTGATTTGGGGGAGCCAACTATTGCAAGTAGCGCTCCTTCAATAGATCCATTTAAACAATTGGAGGGCCTGCTTGACCCAACTCAAGATGCTTCAGCTGTTAATCATGGTTCAACCACTGTTACCAAATCCCCTGATATTATGGGATTGTATGCAGAGACACCCGCTGGCATACAAGATAAAGATGACAATCTTTTATCTGGCTTGTCAAATCTTTCAGTGACAAACATCCCCAGTGGCACTACAACTACAACCTCAATGCAATCTAGTAAGGGTCCAAATCTTAAAGATGCCTTGGAAAAGGACGCACTGGTTAGGCAGATGGGTGTAACACCATCAACTCAGAATCCAAACTTGTTCAAAGATCTACTCGGCTGAATTATCTATATGAAGGACTTACATGATTTACAGCTATCCCATTTTTGTGTGGTTTTCCATACAGCTCAGCAATTGATAGGTGAATCATACGAGCTATAAGGCTATAACGAGCAGCAGATATGCAAAGATACTCGTATAAATTGATGCAGCCACCTGGAATTGGGGTTGAAGATTCAGGTGCGGGTATATGTAGTTGTTGGAGAATTGAGTTTTTCGATTTTTTTTCCTAGGAAATAGCTGCACAAACTCTGGTGTTTTCTGTAGTGATTGCTTGCGGTTGCAGCTTTGAGGATTATATGGTCGTGCTCAAAGATGGAGGATTTTGCCAGGCATGGTGGCCACTTTTGCACTGTATGATGTTTAGTCTTTTGTTGTTATAATAATAATAATAATGAATGAATGCGGTATAAATAGAGTATAACAAATTGTCTCTTTTTTTTCCCCTTAAAATTTATTTTGTTGTTATGTAATTTCAATCCATTATATACTTCACTATGAAAGGTTAAATATGCTCAACTGTTGGAGAGGTACAAGAAAAAGACGTTTCCTTTTGAGTTTATTATTATATTGTTAGATTACAAGGCTTTTGATTTATCCAGGTTTTAGCTTGGGGTGTTTTTTGGCATATGGTTTTAGCTCCGTTCTAATATAGGTGATACTCTAAAATGGAATGTAAAACGGGGGCGTAATTTGTAAGGGACGTTTGGTTAGGATCACCTCCACAGATTACTGGTGAGATTACCAGTGATGTAAGATCACTGATGATTTTCAGATCACCTGGGTTCAGAGAGGTGATCGGATCACCCCTCATAATCCAATCACTACTTTTCAAAAAAATGTGTAATCAAACAGAGTCAACCCAAGATCACCCCCAATCAAACGCCCATAATTGTACAAACGCCCCTAATTGTACGTTTTCGGTCAAAAGCATTCCTTTTTACTTTCGTCCGAATACTGTAACAGTAACTTAAGGGAGAAATTTTGGATCTTCAATCATTAAGATTGGTAATCTCACTTCTAGAACAATCGTTAAGATTGGGTAAAAAGCCGGAAATTACACGTGGACTAAATTAGTGTGGTTCAAAGCAAGGAGAATTGAGGCAAGGCCCAGAGGTGGCCTGCTGTCAGTCTCCCTCACTAACTTTGGTTGGTGGGCTGGGCTCTGTCTCTCCCCCTCTCTCTTTTCTAAGCCAATAATTTGGGGTTGGACTGGAGGGAGTTCCAAACTTGAGAAAATTGAAATTCGTATGAATTGAAAACTAGAAAACGCGGCTCTTTGTTGTAGTAGATTTGTATTCGTTGTATAGAAGCAGAAGAAGATGGGAAGCAAAATTGGAGGAGTAGAATTAGGGAGGAAGCAGTCCGATTTAAAAAAGTCTTTCAAGCTCGCTGTCCGCTCCCTTCTCACTACCTGTACAGCTCAGGTTAGGTTTCTTCTTTCTTTCTTTTCAATTCAAAAAGAACGAATTTTCTCTTAATAACTACTACTGTTCATGTGGATTCTTCTTTGTGATTACATTTCCGTTTCTAATTATGTAGGATTTTAGCAACGCATTTCCAAATTTTACAAGAGCCGAGCAAGAACGACTCCACCAGATTTTTCTTCAGGTCAGGTCCTTTTCCCCCCCTTTTCTGTGACAAAGTCAGAATTATGCCATATTAATAGTTTAATTAATCCATTGTAGGCGTAGCTTATATAATCAAATGTATTCCGGCTTCTCATAGACCAATCTGAAAGACGAGCTCTTTGAGTTGTAGATAGAGATTCTAACTCTTATATGAAACCACATGTTTTTGTGTTATATTTTTCTTTTTAGTTGTTATATTGCTTATTATACATATTACTTAATGGCGCTATCACAAATTTTCAGGTCATTACCTCTTTGCATGGGAATATAGAGGTATACCCTTTGCTTTCATGCCCTACTAATTCTTTTTACTGCTAACAAGAGTTAACTTTCCCCTATATTTCTTTTAGCTTCAGATTTTTTGTTATTTTAGTCAACATCCCCTAGTTGAGCTCCTAGGCAACTCCAACGATTATGTTAATTTTAATTAATCCTAGTGTTCCACTTCCTTCTTTCAATATTATATCCAGAAATCTTATCTCTGATTTTACCCATCTTCAATGTTCCAGGATGAGTTTGAGTCTTTATGCCAGGAATTACAGGTATTACCTTGTATAGGGCTACTGCTCTGATTGTCTTGCCTATATTAGTCTATGCAGGTACCTTAAAATTTAAGCTTTTGCTTCCTAGGTAGGAACCGCCCTTGATACCGTGGACCAACTTGTGGGAGAACAATGTCTTGACCCTTTGTTTTCAGATAAGTAGGTACCTTCTGGTTGTTTCAATGTATGCGATTTTAAATTGAATTATCACGAATCACATTTGTTTTTATGCGGAAGTTAGAACTGAAACTCATAGTTCTCAGCCAATTTTCCACTTATGAAGTTGTATCTGCACTGCTTGAAGCAAGCAATTAAATAGTGTTGAACAACCTATAGTTATGTCTTATAAACCAAAAGGACAACTAGACCATCACTATGAAAATGTTTTGGAATCTAGGCTAGTCAGAAAGGCTCATATAAATGACCTGGCAGAACTGTAGAAACCATAGTTTTGTTGTTTGTTTTGCGAAATGAATTCTGTGATAAACAAAACTTATCCTAAACATGCTTGTTAAAGAAAAGATGATAAATGTTATGGTGTAGGCATAGCTCAAATTATCTCAAAAGCTGCAGAGAACCTCAGATTGCTGAGTCTCTATGCCTTGTGCTGGAATGTAAATGGTGGCCTCTAAACAATGCATGACATTCACCGCCATTAAAATATGTTGCTTACAGTGATTACTGATTATTGATCCTTTATGCTTTATTCACACTCCGCTACCCTGTTTCATATTCTGATTGAGCCATTTTGGGTGCACCTTTTTAATTTAAACTAGTGAGGAATTTGAATGCAGGACTAATATAATGGATACAGTGCACAATCTGTCAACAGCAAAGAATGCTGAGATCCAGCACTTAAGGGGGCGTCTGGAAAAGGTAAGAAATGAACTCATAAAAGTTTTCCATTACGAAGTTACTTATTTGGTTATCATTACCAAACTATCTTTTTCAGTCTATATTCATGTTCTTGATATCTTTTGGTGGGTGGGGGGTGGGGGGCTTAAAGTCTCAAACATCAAAATATTTGTGGACAGCTTCAAATAGAGTAGAATTTAGCATACTTGGGGTTTATAGACTTTGTTTGTAGTTTGGCTAAAATGGTTGTTATGGTTCACCTTCCTTTATAAGAAACACTTGGAAGTTATGGCTGTCTTATTCTTTCCAGTTTTATCTATAGGCTGAAGAACATAATCGCCTCATCCAAGCTCGGGTAGAGCTACTTAAGAATAAAATGGAAGAACTGCCGGGCATGACAGATGTTGTGGAGAAGGTGGGTGTTTGTAAACATGTATATTTCCTGCCATCTTTTAAAGGAATGCATTGATAGCTAAATTCAGCTTAGGGAAAATCTTGATGCTGATCTACTTGATGCAACTTTTGCAGATAAAATGTGGCTTATTAAGTTATGGGGAGCATAAAGTATCTGGTTCTGGTGATCTGTAATCAGTAGACTTAATGGCATCTTCCACTGCACAGACAAGCTGCATGGCTTGGTTAAGTGAAACCAATTTATTTGTACTGGTATGTTAACCTTGAGTTTGACTGCATGTATATGTTGTTTAAGTCAGAATGGAGTCAAGTGTTGATTGTTATATACACATTGATCATCGACAGGATACTTTAATACATTGAACTCAGGTGAAGTATTGTTATAAGAAGACAGGCAATGTTATCAAATGCTCTTTACTGTGTTGTTTATGACCATCAGATGAGTTTATTGCTTAATATGTTGGGATGTGATCTGATGCAGTGAAACTTATGATTGGGAGTACCATGATTGAAATCAAATAGAGGCCTTATTTATGAATGAATGTATGGGTATACCATGTCCATGATTGAATGTAGGTGAAATTATAAAAAGAAAAAATCCTTAAATCAAATAATCATAATGATGATAAGATAATATATATAGATATGTATGAAAAAATACATGAAAATGGGGTGTGTAGCAAGTAAAGTAAGTTAATATTGTGAATATAGGCATGTTCTGAATTTGACCTTGAAAATAAAGAAAGAGAGTCTACATAACTGTAATGCCATAGATATTTGTGCATTATTAGTGTGATGAGAAAGAGAGCATTTGCATGAGATGAGAATGAGATGGAAAGGAATCTCTGATATTTAGAGTTTGTTATGAATATGAATGAACGTAAGACACCTAACAGTGGACATGTGTCACACTCACAAAATACCAAAATTACAATTCATTAGATTAGAATTATTAAAATATAAGAGTAGTATTTATATTTATATAAAAACCAAAAAAAAAAAATGTTTAAGTCGATGGGGCATAGCAAAAAACATTTTGGTATTGAATAGTATAAGTTAGGGCAGTGGGCTGGCAGTGAGTTGGATGATAGGACCTCTTAATTCCTCTTCTCATAGTCATAGCAAAAAACATTTTCCATTTTCTGCTCTTCTTCTTCTTGTTGTTGTTATGTAGTTGTGTTTGGTTGGATCCATTCCATTTCCATGATGATGTAGACACCAAAACATACAATGCTAGCTGCTCTCTCTCTCTCT
>AWWV01008337.1:0-41055 GCA_001974805.1 Corchorus capsularis
AACTGCTCTCTCTCTCTCTCTCTCTCTCTCTCTCTCTCTCTCTCTCTCTCTCTCTCTCTCTCTCTCTCTCTTAAAAGTTGATCATTATTATTATAGAATTTGACTTAATTAGCAGTTGCGTAGTCTATTTAATAAAGAAATTGTTTAAAACAACGTTTGATTGCAGTGAAGTGATGATATGATTAAATTTAAAATTCATTATAATTTGCCTTGCTCCTTGTCTGTCTTTGGTCAAAAATTAAGTACTCCAATTGCATTTGCATTTGGATCATTAGGGGTTAACTTAATTTACAATTTTACAGTTAGAAAATTAAGCAGAATCTGAATAAGTAAAAGTAGTTGAACATTAGTTTTCTGTGATTTCTCTTTAGGTATTAATTACGATCTGTACTTGTGAAAGCTACGAGCAACGGTGAATGAGAAATGAATAAATCCAACCCACCAACCCAACCATGAACCATTACCAACCAATACTCCCTAAACATTCAACAGAGCAAGGCCCACCCTGTCTAATTACATTGCTACAACTTTATTATTGGTATCCCATTCTAGTTTTTACGTATTTTCCCATCAAATCTTGGGCAAGGACACGTGGTTTTGTTAAAACTATCGGAATTATTAAGTCACAAGTTTTGGCTAAGCATCAAGATTTTTCATTTTCAATTTGGCAAGTCAAAGGGGGAAATGCCATTCCTCTTCATTGAAATTTGACTTTCTACTAATATTTATATATGCAAAATGCAAAGCACCTCTTGCCTTGAATTGAATTAAATACAATACTAGTAATTAATAGTCCTCCAACTCCCTACTACTCCCTTCTTCCAAATATAATGCTCTGTTTTTATTTGTTATTCTGCAACTTCCAATTCCTCAATGAGAGCAGCAGTTTACTTTCTTATCAGTTAGCCAGAGCCAGTGTTAATTTGTTTTTAACAAAGTTATCTTCAAAAAAGAGTACTCGTTTTGCCACTATATCATCGCCTTCTTCAAATTTAGAGATTGAACAGCAATATTCCATTCCATGCATGCACGTAGAAGAGTATATATATACTTTGAACAAAAATAAGACAAAGTAAGATTAATATGTATCAAAATTAATTTTTTCATTTTTTTTTTGCCTTGCGGACTTCGTAAATTATAGAAAGTTACAAAAAACACCCCTCTTCAAGAATGAACATTTTAATCTTTTCCTTCTTTTGCTGCATCCTTTTTCTTCGGCTTCTTTTTCTATAAGTTTGGAAAAAAAGAATCAACAGAATATGTTTGCACGTTTTCTTTTCCCCATTTTTCTTTGTCTCTTTGAGACTCCTCTGTACACTTGGTGGGTTCCCCTTTTGTATGCTTCAAAACATAACCTTTTTTTCAGATTCTTTTGGTCAAAAAGAGAGAAAGCTCATTCTTTTGGCTTCCCATTTGGATTTGGGTTTTGTTGCCTTTCTTTGCTTAATTCGTCATTTCAGTTCTAAGTTATAAGCCTGCTGCTGGCTGCTGGCTGCTGTATCTGTTGTACTTGTATGTATATCTTCTATAATTTAGAATTCAAGATCGAATAATCCCCTTGGGCCTATGACTTTCTGGTTAATTTGATGGGCAAACCATTCTGGGGAAGAGCAAAAGGACCATACTGAATCCCACTGCTTGTAGCCGCCATAGACCACCTGCAAAATGCCAGGAAAATTATGTCAGCACATAATTCTTATTTTTTCTATTTATAGAAACAACCCCTTCAAAATCCACAACTAACTGGGTTACCAAAACAAAAACTTAGCCTACCTGTACTTTGTGGTCAGATGATGGAGGAGGACCATAATTTCCAGCTTGGCTAACTCATTCCCTGGACATGAGTGGGTTCCATTGCCAAATGGCATAAATGTATTGGGTTTTGGAGCAACCTGTTCAATCATTCACCCAATACTATGCATTAGGATTTCCGCCATCACAAGCTTAAAGACATGTACTACTTGTATTAACAGAAGAAGAACAATAAAGTCTTTATAAAAATTTACCTCAAATCTTGAAGGATCAAACTTTTCAGGATCTGGGAAGATTTCTGGGCTGTGGTGAATGTTTCTAAAAAGTGGTAAAACTTTCCACCCTTTTGGAATAAGATACCCTGCAATTGTAAGAAACAAAAAAAGAAAGTCAAACTTTAAGCACAAAAAGAATAAAGCTACTACATTGACAAATACTATTTTGTACTACATAACATAACATAACATAACATTTCATCGATTTTTTTTGTCAGGATTTGGCAACTGACCTTCATATTCAACATCTTCCACAGCTTCTCTGAAAGTAAAAGATAAAATTGAAGCAACCCTAAGTGTTTCCTGAATCACCCTAGAAGTTACTGGCATCTTCTTGGTATCTGCCCAAGTGAGAGTTTGTTCTTCACCGCACTTTTCTTTACTTCTTATTATGGCCTCTTGTTCCTCCTATAAAAAACATATATATATATATATATATATATATAACCATGTCAATTCCAAAGTCAACAGTAATCTGTCTTTGGTAAATATAGGATAGAAAGAGGAGCAAGATAATCTTACCGTGACAGATTGAAGAACACTGGGGTTTTCTCCAAGATACTTAATTATCCATGTGAGGACACTAGCGGTGGTGTCACGAGCAGCAAAGATTACACCAATAATGTTGTCAGCAATTTGTTCATCAGTTAGGCCTTCTTTGTCACCCATGAAAGACCCAAGCAAGTCATTCCTATCTAGCTTCATCTGTCTCCTTGTTGATAGAATTTTGCCTAGAATTTGAGCAAGTTCCTTTCTTGCTTTCATTGATTTGTTGAAAAGTGTACCGGGAAGGTTAATTGGCATTGAGTTGTAACCCTTCTCAAGAATGTAGTAGCACCTCTTTAAGTCTTCTCTGTATAGAACTTCATCCTTTCCAAATATTGATAGTAACGCAACATTGAATGTGTACTGCAAAAATTTGGTAAACGTATCAGTAAAAAGTGTTAAAGTGTGATTATCAGCAAAATTTGGTATAACGAAACAGGGTAAAGCAGAAACAGGGGAAGAAAAACAGAGGATCCCTGTTTCTTTGCCCCTGTTTCTCCTCTGTTTCCAAAAGGGGGAAAATGTACTAGTGGGCTTACAGTTTTCATTTCTTGGAAAGTGGTTATAAGTTTCCCCTCTAGGGAGTGGAGGGAATCTTTGGCAATGGAATCGATGTCGGAGACAATGCTTTTGATGGCTTCAGGCATGAAAGCACGAAGAACAAGCTTTCTCAATTTGGCATGGTAGTCTCCTTGATGAAAGAAGATGGCTTGTTTGCCCAACATCCTCTCTTTACTTGCTGGGAAAGTTGGTTTGAAGAGATGGGCTCTGGTTACAAGTACGAATTTAGCAGCTTCAGGGCTGGAAATCATGACACAAGGACACCCTAGTATGTGGGTTTTGAATATGGAGCCATATTTTTTTTGTTTGGAAGCAAAGAAGACATTTGGGTTCTGGGAATAGAGTTGGAAGGTTTCGCCGATGTAAGGATAACCAAGGGTGCCAGGAGGAAGAGGGAGTTGGCGAGTGTTGGGTTTGAAGAAATTAAGAAGATAAGAAAAGAGGAAAATGAGAAAGGAAAGGGAAGCAAAGAAGCAAAAGATGGAAGTGAAATCCATGAAGCTTTGTTCAAGTAATTAGTAGTGAATATTGTTGGATAGAAGAAGGAAAGTGTGTGAAGAAAAGAGAGTGAAGGGAAGGGGGTATATATAGGGTATTGAAAATATTGAAGAGAAGGAAGGAAAGAGGAAGGGCTTTCAAATACAGCTTGAATCGCACACACGGAATCTCGGTCCAGCTCATTCATGTTTTTGGTCATATTTTACTATACTGAATGAATGAAGCCCTCAGGGTCAGGAGGGGAAGCCAAAGACAAAGGCTAAGGGCAAAGAGAGAGTGATATAATTAATTAAAACTAAAAGAGAAAGCACGTGTCAGGAAGAATGCAAAAAGAGCGTGTGAGATTTTGACCCTAATTATATTATTAATTCAAACAAAAACAAGGCTTTGGCCTTAATTAAACTCATGAAAACGCCCCTTAAGCAAGACAAAAGGGGAGTTTTAAGTGTCATTACTCATTACATCCAACTTTAACCTAAACTTAGCTCTAATCTATCCGTACCCTTTTCTCTTTGCATTATCTTTAACACAAGCAAGAGAAGACAATATTCCAATTTCCAAATATCCCTTTACTTGACTAGATACAAAATTTGTCTCTATACCTTATACCAAACCCAGTGCTCTTGGTCTAGTATATGGTTAAGGGTTAAGAGTTAAGACGACCAATCTTCTAACTGTCTTAGCCCTCCAATCCAACCGCCATAAACAAACCTTCTCCTTGTGAGTCAACCTTTACATTAACTTCCCATCCATTTCTCTCATCTTTTTTTTTTTTTTTATACTTGAGATTGATAGGGATCGAACCCTAACCACTAGAACTAGGAATTCAACATTTTACCATCAGGTCAAATATCCAATGGTGGCATCAATTTCTCTCTTAAGACTTGAGCTATATATCTTAAAACAATATCTCATTATATTTCGGGGAACGATATATATGGTTTTTTTTTGCTTAATATAGTACTAATTAAGGTTTAACCTTTCAACAACAAAAAAGTTAAGGTTTAACCTAAAATAAAACCGAAGTGTGTGCCATCGGACATTTGGTTTGGTACTAGTAGAATGTTGGACTTTAATTTCAGTGATTAGGATTCGATCCCTAAAATCCTAAAAAAAAAAAAAACAGTTGCGTGAAGAAACTCAAGTGTTAAATACTTTGTCTTAGTTAGGGAATAATATTTACCAATTCCATTTAATTTTTACGGTTAAAAATATAGTAACTTTCAACCCCAAAAAATATTTAACTATAGCTAGTATTTAATCATGTACTCGTTAGTCCTTAGTAAAATCTTTCTGCAAATAGTAGTACCTTTCATTAGTGTCTATAAAGAAGATTTTATGTGCATGATATTGGTAATTAATACTAATGTTAACATCTGAAAACTTTGAATCGAATTGGAGAAAGTTCAACACATTCGTTTTCAAGGAAATTAGTAGCCCCAGTTTCAACAAACTGTAATATAAAAGTATAATAAGCAATCCAAGATAAACAAGACTGGACTACTGTTAAACTTGAAATTATTACCTTTTGAATTAGTTTGGTGTTTTTTGGTCAGTCAAAAGAAAACTTTTCTCTCTTTTATATATGGATATGGACTATATATTTGTCAAGAAATTGTTGGGACAATTGGGTATTATAAATGCTAGCGGTACGCGGATAAAAGATGGGACCTTTTCCATTGAATTCCAAAAGCCTAGCCATCGTGGTCTGACTGAAATTAAATAATATAATGTGAAATATTAATAGGAATAGGAATTCCTATGCTTCACAGTTCAAAACACCAAACTCGAATGGTTAATTTGGTCTGTTAATAATATTGCTATTTCTCGGTAAATATATCAGTGTTTAGGTATATAATAATTAGTTAATTACTATCATCAATGTATAAATTACATTTTTTTTCTTTTCGTTGGTATAAATTACAATATTTTTGGTATTGTTGTGCGAAATTTCTCTTTGAGAGTTTTCGCGATAAAAACTAAATGATAACACAGTGCGTGCCAGTCAATTTGTTGAAATTGACAAAGAATTACAGAAACGTAAAGCTGATGCACATAACAACAGATAAAAGATCATAGCAAGTGAATTGCGAGACCTAAAGCTGGTGTAGGCGGGAATTCCACTATAAATAGTGTCAATTAGTCACCTATTCGCTTAACTCTCCAGAAAAAAATTCTTGTGGTAAAATTTTCTTTGCAATTATATTCTTATGTTTCATCTTTTCTTTGAAAAATGTTTTTTCCTCTGATCTTTCTTATAATTAAGCTGAGTCTTGAATATTGATTGCAGACGAAGAAGAAAAGAAGTTCAACTACTTATTTGTTTGTTTGGTACGTAACTGCTACTTGTTATGAAGTTTCTTGATCGTGATATTCTCGTTTTAACACAAACGAATATAATTTCCACGATCATGTATCCTTAGTTGTTTGACTACTTGTTTCTGAATTTCTTTTTTCATTATCGATCAAATCAGGATTTTAGATTATTTTACTAAATCCATATTGTTGCAGTATTTTTTCAATAAACAATCAAGAAATTAATTCCTGTTTATCGCAAAAACGATTTGGTATCTGTTGTTATATTCATTTCTGAAATTGTCAAGTAAGCTAAGGCACGAAATTGACTAGCTTTCAACCACTATATGACGTTATGAACATGGCTTCATGCAAATGATGCCATGTCGTGCTTGAATTTGACCTTTTCCGAGCATGTGTCCTTAATTGAAAATCGCGGAAAAGTTACATACGAAGTCAGATTAAGCCAAAATTTCACCAGGGATGTGCGATTAGCCTAAGAAAACATTAGGAAGAGTCTTGGTCGAAATCGCCATGCTCTGCTTAGTGAAATTGGCTTCTCTCCCCAAACTGTCCTTAATTGAAAATCGTGACAAAGTTTTCTATACTGTATCCTGTTGAGGTGAGAATTTACCAGAATGATCAGTTGAGCTCAAGGGTCATCATGATATGTTTATTGATGAAATCGCACCACTCCTCCTTAGTTAATTCCATCAACTTCGTCATTTGTCCTTAATTAAACAATATGTAAAAGTTGATATTTGACCTGACCTGATAGCCACTTGATACAAGGTATGGGCGGCTCATCTACAATGTCAGAGTGTAAAATAATATTTGACATACCACATATCTAAATTAGACATGGCATCTCATATTTCTTCATATAATCAAATATGGTCGTCATTTTAGAATTGAACTTTTACTGCACTTGAAAGCTTGAAGGTCGTATTATATTGTTTAAATTCTTATCTGACCATGACCATTAACTTAATAATAATAATATTAATTATTATTGAAAATAATAATTATTTACTAAAATTCGGCCCAATATTAGAAAAATAAATCATTTTCCTATCTGACTTAGAATTAAGGTGGCATCAAATCCTCCTGCTAAGGTTAGGATTTTAGATTAAATCCTAGCCACACATCTTAATTTCATAAGTTCAAAGACATATTTACCTTCAAGTGTAAATTGAGGTATAAACATGTATAATAATATATATGCATGTGAAATAAACTAGAAGTGTTTTATTTGCAAAATATATAACATTTTTTTGCATCATACCACTAACATGTTATTACACATATACATGCATGTATGGAAAGATAGGGATGAGCAATAGTCGGTTATAACCGACTAAACCAACTGGAACCGAAAGTTTTCGACCAAGGCGAGGCGTTTACATGGTTTCGTCGGTTTAGGCGGTTAGCACCGACGTGGAATAGGCTTAGGCAGTCGGTTGTCGAGATAAAATTTTTTTTTGCTCAGATCGACAATCGACCGCTTTATACTTAATATAATATTTTATATGTATATATAAGAAATGATTTATATAATATATAATTTATATAATTCTATTTATTTTTATGTAATTTATATTTAGAATATATAAATACTAAATGAAAAAAAATGTTTAGAAAATTAAAACACTCACTCTCTCATCAGACTCTCTATCTCTTTTCGAAAATCCCCCCCCTCTTGTTTCGATCAAAATTTCGATCGAAGCCTACTTTTCTTGATTTCTTTGATCAAAAATCTTAGTTCCTCCATTCCTCTCATCATTCCTAGTAAATCCTTTGTCTTTTCATCCAATTTTGAAGTCTTAATTTTCTGTTTAGGGTTCGAATTAGGGATTTCGTTTTTCCTTTAATTTTTCACTGTAAATTTTCTATTTAAGGATTGAAATCTCTCTTTCACGCTATGTTTTGGTATTTGAAGACTCAAATTGACAATTGATGGATTGAATCGAAAAAACCCAATTCCCAATTTCAAAAACCCTAGTTCTTGTTTTTCTGCAATTGAAAGGTAATTTGGATTCCGATTTAGTTTAATTTTTTATTTAGTAAATTTTCTATGATTTTCATTTCATTTGATTAGGGTTTGATGCATTGATACTTTTTTTTGTTTTAACAGGTGATACGGTTTAGTTTCGGGGTTTTGGGGCTTTTGGCTTTCTGGAAATCATAGTTACACAGTCACACATTTTGTTTATGAATTTTGCAGCTTTTACTCAGAGCCTTTGAGTTTTTTATTATTAGTTTCAAATTGTAAAGCTGTCAAAGTAAAACTCTCAATAACTCTCAATGTAAAGCTTTAAACATATATTTATATTTATAATGAAGTAAATTTAGTTGCAATTACAAATTTACAAGCTTGTTTACTAACTGCAAAGTAATCCACAAAACCGCTAGAAACGACTGAGCCGACGGCTCTCGTTGAGTGTCGGTTGTTTAGCCTTGGCGGTTGGCTCTCGGTTAACCAATTCCCCTTAGTTGTTGTGATGGAAGGCCGAATGCATGCAAACCGACCGAACCGACCGCCGCTCACTCCTATGGAAAGATGTTGTAAATGGAAACAAGAGAATTAATTAGGTGACTGTGTTTGTGGGTTCTAAATTAGTCGAGACCTGATATACAAAACAAAAGAGATTGTTTGTATATGGCTTAAATGCCCATTTACCCCATTACCTTTTCAAAAAGGGACACTTTGTCCCTTACCTTTTTTTTAGGACATTTTGCTCCCCTTAGTTTTCAAATTTGGGTTAATTTATCTCAAATTGACGGAAATTAGTAACGGATCTGATACATTGCTGACATGGCAATATGAGGACACAACATGGAAAAACTTTATAAAAAAAAGAATAAAAATAGAAAAAATGAATTTTAAGAAAATATGATTTTTATTAGTCACATATATAAGAATGTTAATTTTGTTTTAAATTTTTTTTATTTCAAGTAAGTAATCTAACAGAGCCATTAAGTTTCCATCTATTTGGAGGTAACTTGTCCCAAAATTGAAAATTAAGGGTACGAAGTGTCACGGGTTAAAAAAAAGGATAAAATGTCATTTTTTAAAAGATAAGGGAGAAAAGAACTGATAAGGATAAACTTTGGTTTCCTCTGGTGGTGTTATAGATTCGGGTGAAGGTATGGTTATAGCTGAAGCATGTGTTGGCTTTGGCTTTGGGAGGCTTTGATTTTCAGCTCGTGATATTTCCAAGGGTGTGATTGTGGATGACGATAGTTGTGATTGTGCCACTGGACCAGATCAGCTCACTTCGAATGGAAAAACATGTTCATAAAAAATGACATGGCGTGAGATAAATATTTTACCATTTGAAAAATCGAGGCAGCGGTAACCTTTATGTAGTTTACTGTAACCCAGGAAGACACAGTTGGATGATCGAGGAGCAAGCTTATGCACAGCATAGGGGCGAAACCACGGGTAGCATAGACAACCAAAGGTTCGAAGGCTGTCATAGTTAGGTTTATCCTGAAAAATGATCTCATATGGGCTTTTGTGTTTTAATTTTGATGTCGATAGCTTATTAATGATGTAGGCTGCGGCAGCAAAGGCAAATGAACAGTATTTTAATGGAACTGAGGCATGGTACATAAATGCCAAACCTGTTTCTACAACGTGTTATTGTCACCGGTTCAGACACCAAGGTACTTGCCTCTCTCATTCACTCTTTACAACAATCTTTTGCTTTGAAAGATCTCGGCCCGTTAAGCTACTTCCTAGGTGTAGAGGTGAATCGAAATTCCAAGGGAATGCATCTTTCTCAATAGAAATATATAGCCGAGCTGTTGTTGAAAGAAAAAATGAGTCAATGTGATTCTATACCGAGCCCATTTTATTCGCAACAACAATTAACAAAGGATATGGGCAGTGCTTTCTCGGACCCGACGCTTTATCGAAGCATAGTCAGAGGTCTTCAATATCTTGCCATCAGGAGACCACACATCTCGTTCTTTGTGAATCGAGTCTCTCAGTATATGCATGATCCAAAAGACGAGCACTGGTCTGGTGTAAAACGGATATTACGGTATCTTGTTGGCACCTCCAGTCATGGTTTACACATCACTAAGCACTCAAACTCGACACTTCATGCTTATTCTGACTCGGATTGGGGTGGCTGCCTTGATGATCGTAAATCCAAAACTGGAGTGGCGGTGTTCTATGGTTCTGTTGCGCCAAAAATCTCTTTGAAGAGTTTCTGCGAAAATTTCTTAATGACAGCATAGGGGCGTGCCAGTCAATTTGCTGAAATTGACAAAGTGAGAGCAAACAACAAGATTTAGTGTGCGTAGCAACAGATTAAAAGATCAGAGCGATTTGTGGGGACTGGATCAAAGTCACACCGGAGCATTTAAATCATTAGATCCACAAGAGTAAGACTTCCTAAAAAAGAGCGCTTTAAGAGCGGAATTTTATTGAGATTGAAACTGGGGGAAAAGAGCAATTTGATTGCTGTCTTTTCTAAAATAAACAAGAATTTGATGTTTTTAGGTCCGAAGACAAGATTGAAACAAGGAAAATATAAAGAATGAGTAAGACCTCGATGAATAAGAGTAGAAAGGCGCGGAGGCTGAGAGAAAATTGCGCTGGGCAAGTTTGTGAGATCAGTGATATCTGAGAGTTGTGTGTTGAAGCTCTGGAGTTGAATCCTTTATATATGGGGCGGCATGGGCTTTTAATCTTGTGGGCTTTACTTGCTGAGGAATGCGAGCTTTTCTGATTGGTCAGATTAAACTTTCAGGAAGTTGTAGTGAAGCTTCCTGCTCCTTTTGACTACTGCAGCAGGTGATAGGAGGGTGAGGAGAGGAGAGGAGAGTGAGGCATCACCCTATAGCATACCATGCGAAAATTCTCCTTGTGGTACCAGGTAGCACATGGTACTAGGTAGCATGTGGTACTAGGTAGCATCTACTGTATCAGGTGTAGTATATGGCACCTCTAATGGGCTGAAATCACTTAATTGGCTAAGAGGTGACCCTGGGTCTTGGAACTAAGCACCCTAGCCATGAAATTATTCTGACTTAGCCATATTTAGCTCTTCAAATCATCAAAATATTTTTTAATTAAGAACCATGGCTAACCCGGGGTAACAAAGCCACCTTGTCATTAACTGAAAAGAATGCAAAAGTTGTAAACGAGCTTGGATTGAGCCCAAACTTCACCAGTATGGTTCGTATATCAGCCATAGACCATGGTAAAAATCTTGGCTTGGTTCGAGCCCTCCTTCATAGTGAACTAGGCTTCACACCTCAAACTGTCCTTAAATGAAAAACTTGCATAAGTTTTTCACCTTAAGTCTGATTGAGCTGAAACTTTTCCAAGGGACTTAGATTCTCTCAACAAGACTATGGAAAAAATCCCAGTAAAACCGAGCTCCCCTTGATGGTGATCTTGGTTTTTCTCCCTGAACTGTCCTTAAATGAAAAACTTCCACAAGTTTTTCATCCTAAGTCCAATGAAGCTGATTTTCCACCAGTAGGCTTAGATTATTCCCATAAAACTATGGAAAAAATTCTAACTAAAACCTAACTTCCTATCATAGTGAAGTTAGTTTCACACCCCAAACTGTCCTTAACTTAAAAACTTGCATAAGTTTTTCATACTATGTCCAATTGAGATGAAACTTGGCCACAAGACTTAGACTATCTCCATAAGACTATGGAAAAATTTCTAAGTAAAACCGAACTCCCTATAATAGTGAAGTTGGTTTCACACCCCAAAATGTCCTTAACTAAAAGCTTGCATAAGTTTTTCATCTTAAGTCTATTTGAGATGAAACTTGGCCAAGATGACCTACATGAACCAAGGATCATCATGGTCTAACCCCCTATTGGAGCCGCACCCCCTATCTAGCTCAATTTCCTTGATTTCGCCTTTTAGTCCTTAAATGAACAAAATGCAAATTTGCCTCCTAGGGGGAGTGTAGCTAGCTGGGCGGTCTGATCACTATGCTAGGGTGATCACGTATGAGGGGTGTGAGAGATAAAATCTCACGCCTCCCTTAGTTCAGTGAGCATTTCACTTGCTGACAAACTCTTGCTCTCTGTCTCCTCAGAGCAAGGGGTGAGCAGACTGCTTCCTGTGAACAGGGCGGCCTTCCCTGGGTGTTGGGAAAGACTTAGACTTTTAATTCCATGAAAATTTCTCCCATCTGCATGGTCAGATAGCATACAACTCCCTCTTTCATTCTCTGCCTAAGCTGACAGACAGCAGTATCAAAAGAAACTGCTCCGTTGAGGTCTATCATACCACACCCTATAGGCAGGGGCGGCATTCAAGAAGGAAATAATAATAATTATCCTAAAAATAATTATTATTTATTAATTAATTACTAATTTTGGCCCTTATTTAATTAATTACAAGATTTTCCTAATTCTATCAGAATCAGGGTGGTGCAAAAACTGAGTTTCTTCAGGATTTTTGATTAAATCTTGACCACACATCTTGATATTATTCATGTGAAGACCAATTTACCCTCAATTGTAAATTGAGGTGTAAACAGGTTCCAATCTAATTTCTTGGACATCAAAGAAACAAAGGACAGTTTCGCGCTCTTCGACAGAGGCTGAGTATCGGGCCTTGGCTTCTGTTACTACTGAAGTGTATTGGCTTCAGTCTTTGTTGTTAAAAATTGGATTCACGTTGGCCAGTAAACCAGTTCTTTGGTGTGACAATCTTAGTGCCACATACTTGACCGTGACACCAATTTTTCACTCAAGATCACGGCACCTGGAAATTAATTTTCATTGTGTTCGTGACAAGGTGTTGAATAAAGAAATTTCAGTTTGTTATCTTACAAGTGCAGACCAGATTGCAGATATCTTGACATTACCTCGGACACGGTTCCAACTACTTCGAACCAAGCTTCAAGTTCTCCCAGATCTCTTAGTTTGAGGGAGGGTGATAAGGATAAACTTTGGTTTCCTCTCTTAGCTTAATCTTGTATGTTAACTGTCAACTGTATAGCTCTCCTTATTTGTTCGTAACTCTTAACGCTTGTAAATACTTGTGTATAAACACACAAACATCAATAGAATCCAATTCTCATCCGATGCTTTCATCTGAGCCGTTTCTATATATATTTACATGTTTTTGTTAGTATTGATCTGATCTGTTTAAATTAATAATGTTAACATTTTTTTATCAGATATTTCCCATCTTTTTGGGTCCCTATCTTCTTATTACGATTATTATTATTATTATCGATTTAAAGAGAAAATTTTATAAGAGTCGAAGTCGAGTCGATTATGAGCATGACTTATACATGACTTGTAGCAAGACATGTGGCTCACACATGTTAAACCAAACCCAAACCAATAAGTGTTGTCAATGTCAAATATCAAATGGTTCACGACTTGAAAATCACACGATATCTTTAATTTTAAAAAATTGTTTTATGATTTCTTATATAATCTCATGAGATCAACTTTTGCTTCGTTTTGTTTTGTTAATTTTCTACTTTATTATAATTTTTCCATTAGGACTTTCTGGTGAAGCCACCAATTTAATTAATCTTTTGTCCTATCTATACGAATTTGACCTAGCCATCGAATTCCACTATTTATTTATATATCAATTATAATTAGCTCATATATATATATATATATATAAATTGTAATCAACCGATTACTTATTTTAATGGTTGACTTTTAATTTCTTTTTTATTTATATAGTATAACTTTGGGTGTTTGGGTTATATAAACACACATGTTCTCCTTCTCCGTAAGAAAATGAAAGTCTAATTTGAATTTTGATTAATTATTCAAAGTAATATTGATGTAGATAGCTATCGGCCATCCGCATTTGGCCTATTGGTAAAATATTGTACTATTAGTTTTAGTACTTAAAATTCGATTCCTAATAGTTCCAAGTACAAATATATGTACATATTGGTGTATATAAAGTATTTTTATCTCCTAAAAATTACTCAATAAACAAACATTTTAATTTTGTTACTAATTAATAGATTTTCTCATTTTCAATATGATCATGAATATTGCACCTCGGTTTTATCTACGTGAATAGGCAAGGCATGAATTCACCGATCGATGATATGAATGAGGATATATAGTATTAGGTGCAAAATTTATGAATTTTACCATAATCCACGCAAAAAACACACATGAAGTCGCTGAATATATATGTAAGACTAGGAAATTTTAAACTAGTAATTGCGTATATATTCCTCCATTTTTGATAATGTAAATTACTCCAATATTCTGAAAATGAATTATAAAGACATTTCGGAATCCGGAGATCAGGTTTTGGCCTTTAATTTGGCAATAATAACATTTCTCTTTAATCGGTTCTGATCAATATTAATTGAATGCCCAAATTTGAGCTAACGAATGGTTGATTCCAACTTGAGCATGACAAATTTGTGATGCAGACTCTAAAGATATATAACTGGTACTGCTATTTACTCCATTAATTTTAAAATTTAAATACTTAGAGAGAGAGAGAGAGATAGAATATAAAGGCCGATTTATATATTAAGGTGAGCTGCAATGAAATAAAGATAACTCAACATGCTACTGCTACATGAATATGGTTGGATTAACCATGTCAATTGGCATATATTAATAGTAACTACATGAACATAGTTAGTTAATATGTCCCAATACGAAGGAAGTCCTGAAAAATGATCATGTACGGCAGAATAATTCAAAACCCAAAATGTCAATACGGGTGGACTGGATCTCGATGCGCATTTATATTTCAGCTTTTTACATTTATTGAGAAATGTCTCCCATGCATGCATCCATGCATATATATATATATATATAGAGTAAAATATAACTGCAACTTCAACATACAATAATATGATATCAGATGTCATGCATCATTTACAAAAGCTAGCGCAGTCATTAGTATATATATCTTCTTGATTTCCGTCTTTGAATGAAATTCATCGATCCATCATTCTGCATATAATATATTTATGCATATATGCATATACTTTCCGTATGTATATAGATACACATATTAACTGTCCCTGGCCGGCATGCCCCTTCTTAAAATTCAGATGGCAATAATTAAATCTGCTCATCTTAATCTTTCATGTGCGATGCATTTAATCAATTATTACTAATATTATATACTCCCGCCGTCCCATATTATCTATCCACTTTTCCCCTAATAGAAGTGGACAGATAATATGGGACGGAGGGAGTAGTATCTAATTAAACAAATAATTTCGAAAAAAACCATATGCCATTGAGTTTCTTTGCGGCGGATGGCCATTTCTGTATGGCTAGGCGATGGACGCCTTTTTTTTTTTTTTTTAATTAAAATTGCCCAATACCTTTGTACCTCGTAGGCTATGACGATACTAAACATTTTTTTAAAGAAGAAAAACAAATTTAGATACGAAACAAACGAAAAGAAGACCATTAATGTTATCATCAAAATGGCTTCTGACTTTGTGGTTGGTAAGTAAGACCATATAACAGCTGAAATCAAATGTCATTTTGCCAAAAAAAATATCGTAATTTATATCATCAATATTCTTCTTCCTTTTATTTTCTTTGAAGTGACAATTCCTATTAATTAATTAGTCAATTTGATTTATTGGATAACGGTTGCTTTTAATGGGCAAAATTTTTCACAAAGTCCAAAATTAACCACGGAAAAGCAGGCAAATTTGAATTTGATCTTGATGGTCTTCTTGAGGGAGTAGATCTTGATTAATTTTTGAGTCAAAACGCAAATTTTTACTATTTTAAATATTTTATATTCGTCATATAAAGATATTTTTATGTTAATTAATTAATTAAGCTAATTTAAGAAGATTAACTAACTTAACTACGACTATGAAATAACTCGTACGTCATTTGCCATAAGTGCCATTATGCATCTTCTACTAAAAAAAACCCTAGCCATTCCCCACCCTCCTTCTCTCTCAGCCTCCTTTCTTCAAAATTTTGTTTCCTTCTCCTCCTCCCGACTATTTTGTCAAGGGGGAGGTGGAGCCTGATCTTTTTTACTTTTATTTCAGAATAAAGTCCTCAGATCTATTGATCCGTCGGGTTTAGTCAGTTTTTTGAGTCAGTTAAGTCAGTTCAGTTTTTTTTAGTCAGTTAATTTGAGTCTGAATCTGACTTTTGTCCAGTTTTTAGTTTGCAATAAATTGAAAACAGTTTGCCTTGTCAGAATGGTTTTTCTTTCTGATCAAAGGGTGGGTGCTGATGATCCTCGAATTAGCTACTTTTTTATCGCTGTTGAAAGCTTTTTCTTGGATTTACCGAGAAGCAAATTCGATGAAGTGGTGGACATGCGAAAGATTTATGAAGAAGGTTCGAGATTCCATATAATCATCAAGATGACTCATCTGATCACGGAGCAAGACCCAAATCTAGATCTAAGACAAGAGTATTCTTCTCAATTTATTGTAATTATGAGTATTATCTTTGTAATTTCATTTTTATAAATGAAAATTGCAATTTTTCTTCAAAAAAGAAGTTTTTTTTTTTTGGACGTCAACTTAATTTCAATACTAGCAAGTTTCCTTCCATCGGTTTTATGGAAAAAAGGTGTTTTTTGGCCTACATTTTTTACGGTTAATTATTACAGGTTGGAATTGAATACAAATGAAATCACACGAGCAAGAAAATAAAATCTTTTTACCATTTTTTAAAAAATATATGGAATATAAGGGTATGACTTATGAGATTGTGCGAATTGAAATGGTTAATCAAAGACAAATGAATTTAATTAGGACTCAAATAAAATTCAAAATAACGTAAATTTAAGAAGGAGGTAGTCAAACAACAGCTAAAAGAGTTGAAAGGAGAAAGTCCACTTAGATTGGCAAAATTATGAATTATGACTGATTTTGGACATTGAATCAAAAGGTGGTCCCCAAAATTTAAATTTGTGTTGGAAATATGGACCCAATTGAATTTGACTAAAATTTGTAGATATAATATACCAAAATTCTACTGCTAGAATTTCAATAATTAAGGAGAGGAATTGGTACAACAGCAAGACACCTGTACGTACCACAATTCACCTAACCCTTGTGCATGTCCCATATATATATATATATATATATATATATATGATAAGAACATTAATTAATGGGGACATTATTTTAAAATTGTCATTAATACTAATAATCTTCTTCGTCTAGCAAGATTAGACGACAGAAAAAACTTGTTTTTATCTGGTCAAGAAAACAAACAAAGAGAAAGTTGTAGTATTAAGTTTAAGTGCATGCACTATATAGTTTTGGGGCTCTTCATTTCTAGATTAAACTTTGAGAAAACGACATAAATAAAATAAAAAGTAAACTATGGTTTGTGTTTCTGTTGTTTTCCCTGCAATTTGATCCCATGTCCATACGTACCAAAGTTGCAATTTGCAAATGATGAAATGAATTTTATATTATGAGAAAAAGGTTGCAATTTGCAAATGATGAAATGAATTAAAAAGAAAGGTTGCAAATTGCAAAATGTGGGGCTTTTTTCTTCTATTTCTAAAACAAAAACAATCATGTGTGTTTTACTACTTCTACTAGTTAGTAGTTATGAAGGTGGCCTAGCCCTATGTATACAGCCTTTTGGCTTTTATGGCTAAAGGCTCCACCACCACGCGTTTATGTCTTCCCTCTGGACCTTCCCGTACCCGACCTGTACCTTTCGCTCAACTTTATACCTTCACCACTATCTCTTTCGCGCGTTCATCCCACGCCTATCTTTCACGTATTTTCTTATTTGTATATATTTTTCTTATTCTACTATATATAGAATATTTTTTTTGAAAAATAGGATTTATTAAAGAAGAGAAAATAGGGGGTACATAGGGGTGCCTCATTAAAACCTTCAAAAGGAAAAACCCTGTGGGAAAAATCCAGTTGAAGGAAAAAGAGTACACCCATCCCTAAAGATTACAAAGACCGAAAGGAAACACCAAGAACAAAAAAGAGCCACACAACAGACAATTGGCTCAATCAAAAACATGACACTGCTATTGAAACATCCACTAACAACTAGCAGGAGCACACCCCCGTGAAGAGCTCAACACAAAAGATACAACCATAATCAGCAAATCCCCCCCAGGAACCTTGCTAGAAGACTTTCAAATAATCCAAGTTTCTTTAAACTCCACTTTTGGCAAGTGCATCAGTGGCTGTATTTTGTTTTCTAGGAATATTAACGATCGACAGAGAAGAGATTTTTTCTTTAAAGAAAGCAATTGATATTGCATAGGATCGAAACCTCCAAGGGACAACGAAAGGATTTCTAGCCCATCCACAAGCATTCGACGAATCAGATTCCAGAATAAGAGGGTGTGATGAAGCCCAAGAAGATGTCGAATATATAAGGAGGGCTTCTCTAATGGCTCGCAGTTCAGCTTCATTAGACTCAATCATACCCACTGACTTAGAGAACTCCAGTAAACTTTTACCATCATGATCGCGAAGGATTCCTCCTATTCCACCAGGTCCTGGTTTTCCCTTTACTTAACCATCAACACTGAATTTCAGATAACCATTCGGGGGCTTAGTCCATGAAGAAAGCACCGCTGTACTTCTAACTCCTCTACCCACTGAGATGGTTGTAATATTTTCAGGACATCTTATGATATCAGAGATAGATAGGGGGATTTTCGGCCACTTCGCTTTGATCCAATAGGCCAAACGGACTTTAATAATCTCAACAAGCTGGTTGTTATTCAGTGAAGAGTTAGAGAAAATTACCTCATTCCTACGCAGCCAAAGGGACCAAAGGATCGCAAAGAACAGCAGCTTCCAAACTTCGAAAGCAGGAATGTGGAAAGCAGGTTTCAACCAAGAAAGGGTAAAGGATTTGGCATCATAAGGTGAAGCCCACGAAACATTCCATTGTTTGCAGAAAAAGGACCACACCTCCCAACTGCTATGACAATTGAAGAAAAGATGATCAATTGTTTCATGTTCATTAGGGCATAGAGAGCAAAAAGCCTGATCCTGTCTCAAGATGTTTCTTTTAGCCAACTCGACTTTGACTGCTAATTTTCCATGTATAATCTGCCATAGAAGAACATGCACTTTTGGGGGGGCAAGATCAGGCCAGACTAATTTCCAGATATCAAAGTGGTTATCAGCCTGCAATAGACAAGATTTACAAAAAAAGGAAACCGAGAAGTTCCCACTACTATTAAATCTCCATATAACCTTATCAGCAAAATTCTCATTGACAACAATGTCCCTGATGCATTCTTGAAAGTTTTCCCATTGTTCAATCTCCCAATTAAACAGGTTCCTTCTCAATCTGATTGACCATTTCCAATCTGAATCATCCAAGATTCTTAGATCAGCAATGCGAGCTTCCTTGTTAGTAACAAGAGAGAAGATTCTTGGGAATTGGATGTTTAGAGGTCTATCACCGATCCAATGGTCATAACAGAATTTGATGTTTTTACCATTCCCCACAATCAAAGCCATCCCATAAGACAGAGACACCAAGTCGTTTTGCTCATGTCGTCGATGTATAAGAATATTTTTCCAAATAGGTGAGCATTTACTTGCTGATTCAAGTCTTGGCTGCAAGTCCAGAGGGTTAAGCTTGCCTTTCTCCACAATGATTTTCCGCCACAAGGAATCCTTCTCATTTCCGAAGCGCCACACCCATTTTTTAAGCAGCCCTCTATTTTTAATATCCAGGTCAACAATGTCCAGTCCTCCATTTTCTTTAGGTTTACAGACTTGGTTCCAATTAACATAATGGAGTTTCTTTTGACTATCCGAGCCTCCCCAAAGAAAGCGGCGCTGAATTTTATCAAGTTCTACTTTGACCATAGCAGGAAGAGGGAAGAGAGACATGTAGTAGATTGGAAGGCTACTAAGCACATCACAGATTTTATTAAAGTAATTCGCCCTGCAATAAAGAGGTGGTGCGCCTTCCAAGAAGAGAGCCTAGACCTGAATATTTCGATAACAGGCCGCCAAATAGCCACTGAAGAATGCCGAGCTCCAAGAGGAAGTCCCAAGTAAACAGAAGGAAGATAATCAAATTTACAACCAATATCATTAGCCCACCCTTGCAGAGAGGAGTCATCCACTCCAATCCCATAAAGCCTGCTTTTGTTGAAGTTCACTTTCAATCCGGAAACCAATTGGAAGCAAATAAGAACATTTTTCACATTCCTAATCTGTTCAATACAAGGCTCACAGAAAATAACAGTATCATCGGCATATTGAAGATGGGAGATGGAAAGATTGCTATTACCGATTTGAACCCCTTTGAAAAGATTAGAGTTTGCAGCATTCTCCAGCATGACATTGAGCATTTCCCCAACTAAACAGAAGAGGTAGGGGGATAAAGGGCACCCTTGTCGCAAACCTCTTTGCATACCAAAAAGGCCTGCAGGAACACCATTTACAAGAACAGATAAAGTAGCAGTAGAGACACAGGATTCCATCCAACTGATCCATTTAGTTCTAAAACCAAATTTACCAAAAGTGAAACTCAAAAAACCCCAATCCACCGAATCATAAGCTTTTTCAAAGTCCACCTTGAACAGAACACCACCCGTACCCCTTCTTTTGATGCAATCAATAGTTTCATTGGCAAGTAAGGCACAATCAATAATCTGTCTACCTTTGATAAATGCAAACTGACTTTCACCAATAACTTCAGTGATAACCGTAGACAATCTTCTGGCAAGGACCTTAGATATAATCTTATAGATGCTTCCAACAAGGCTGATTGGCCTATAATCCGAGATGGAGGAGGGACTAGCACATTTTGGTATAAGAGAGATGAATGAGGAGTTGATCTTTTTGTCAAAGGACCCGGAGTGGAAGAAATCATCAAAGATTTTCAAAAGGTCAGTTCTGACAATATCCCAGTTCTTCTTGAAAAAGTGAAGGTTGAAACCATCCGGCCCTGGTGATTTGTTTCCGTCCGAGACATTGATGGCTTCAAAGATCTCTTCTGAAGTAAAAGGAGTCTCAAGAAATATTCTACTGGAATCGGAAAGAGAGTTGAACCTGCCATCAAAGTTCCTAATTTTCAAAGCATTTCTGGAATTGTACAAGTTCTCAAAGTGGGATGAAATGAAGGATTTGATCTCACTCGGATCGGTTATAGTGAAATTATTGTGCTGGATACTTGTAATGTTGTTAGAAGCGTTCCTCATAGCAACCTTCTGATGAAAGAACCTTGAGTTTTTATCACCATTATTAAGCCAGTTGACTCTGGATTTCTGATGTAGCGACCTCTCCTCAGCCCGCATTAGTTTCCAAAGCTCCCCTTTGCAGTGATAAAGCTTATTTCTGAGACTTTCATTTTCCCCATTAACAGCTAGGAGTTCCTCCATTTGCTGGATTTCTACCTCCAAAGAACTAATAGAGGCAGCAAGATTTCCAAATTTTGTGCTTGCCCATGCCTTTAGCGCTGGTTTGAGAGATTTAAGTTTCTCCCAAAGATTTGAGTTTTGAGAATTGCTCCAAACTGTCTTAACCATTAGTTTGAAATCATCATCCTCGCACCAAAAATTAAAAAGTTTGAAAGGTTTGGGGCCCCAATCAACTTCCTCGCAACCTAGAAGGATGGGATTATGGTCGGAGAGGGATCTGGGAAGGGCTTTTTGAAACACGTTTGGGAAAGTTGTTAAAAAAATAGGGGCAAAGAGGAAACGGTCAATACGGCTGAAAGAAGGAGGAGAAGAGTTTTCGAACCAAGTGAAATTACTCCCAACTAAAGGCAGATCCACTAGCGCCCAATCCTCAATAAAATCGTTGAAGACACCAAGAGCAGTATCATTAGAAAGAGTCCCCGACCTCTCCTCTTCTGATTTGACCACGTTGAAATCACCGCAAATACAAGTGGGGACATTGAGAACAGAAAGATGCATAGAGAGCTCCTCAAAGAAAACTCGCCGCTCTTCATCATTATTGGGGGCATACACATTAACAAAAGCACATTTCATATCCAGTGCCCTAATTGATCCCAGAATAATCAAGATTCTTTGGGATATAATGGAAGAATCCATCTGGAAAAAATCGTCTCTCCATATAGAGATAAGGCCTCCGGCTTTTCCAACTGCATCAGCAAAAACACCATGGATGTTACCTTCCCCCCAAATGAGCCTAAACTGTTTAGGATCAAAACCTTCGCACTTGGATTCCTGTAGATGAATTTTTTTCTTTCGAAATCAACTTTCTGATGGCTCTCCTTTTCTCTTTGGAGCCGATTCCTCTAATATTCCATGATATAATACGCATAACAGAAAATACATGCAGGTACAAAAAAGGAACCCTAGATCTCTATGGATCCCCAACCTGTGGCCCATGGATCATACCCAGTTCACGTCGGACCACTTCTGGATCCACATCAAACTCCACCCCTACCTGTTTACACAAATTGATATTTTCATCAATTTTCCTATTCAAGATGTGCCGATTTGGGCTAGAATGTGGAGAAGATGGGCTTTGGTTAAGGCCTAGATTTGAATCAAAATTAACAATGTCAATGTTAGCCAAATTCTTCCTTTTGTTCCCTTTATTTCTACGAACGGTAATCCATGACTTTTTAGATACAATAGGGGACCCACTAGATTCTGGTACCCAAGACTGATGCTCCCCTGATCCAATTAAATATCTGGAAAAGGCATTTTCTAACCTTGGACTTTCCAAGTTGTTTGGCTCATCCTCCAAAGGACAGCTAGCCGACAAACTACAATCTTCATTTAAGTTGTCGACAAAATTATTAATTTCCTTGCTGCTTCCCGAAATAGCTTCTCTGTTTTCCATAAGCCTGAGTGACACCGACGGTGTGGAATGTGCCGGTGACTCTCTGCTTTCTCCACTACTAAGCGATCCATCTACTCTGATAGAACCTGGTGCAGCCATGTAAGTAGAACATATGATTTTGAATGGGATGTTACTAACTTTGCCTGATATTACATTGGGGATATCACCCTTACTCTCCACTTCAACCAAAATCCATGCAGCTCTAAATGATTCTCTGGAAAGAGTACTTTCATGAGTCTTTATGAATTTTCCCCAACCATTACCCAGTCTCTGAAAGAAGTCTTGATGCCAAAGAAGAAGAGGAACCTCTTCGAGCTTAATCCAAAGTAAAGCTGCTCTATCAGTGTCATCATCCCACCAAGTTATGAGTTCATCAAAAAACCTTAAAAGAGTACGTGAGTGGCTTTTAAGGGATGCCTCCATGGATTCAGATGAGGGGAATGTAATAAGAGTTTTTAAATTACTCAGACAAGCCTTCCTTGCTCAGCACCTTCTTTACCTCAATGCAATCAACCCCTCCATAGGATTTGCCTACCATGCTTCTGTTCAGCCATTCGAGATCATCTTTGGGAATATCAATATCAAGCAGAAGAGGAGCAAGCGACCTGTCAGCAGCAGACGGAGAACTAGTGCTAGGTGGATTCTGTAGAGGTGAAGAATATTCCAACCCATTCGCTGAAGTAGCCTTATTAGATCCACAAAGAGCTTCCTTGAAGGATCTATTATCAACCCGAGCCGTCTTTATAGGGGAGGAGCGATTTGGATCCTTGGAAGAGGGAGATTCATCTGACTTGGCAAGAGAGACAGAAATGAACTAGCCTAAAGATTTAAGATTGGCACCTGATTCCACGGCCTTCTGAGCTTCATGTTGCTTCCTATACCTCACGAAACCATAGCCAAAACCCTTTCTAGACCTTCTTTGGAAAGTTGGAATACAAGCATCGACAACTACTCCAAAATATGAAAAGCTTTTCCACAACATCCCCAGGGATACATCTCTGCCAATACCTCCTACAAAAACAAAAAAAAGCTTTGACTTCCATTTTGAACTATTAGATTTATCACCTAAAGGTCTATTTTTTGGAACCCAAGTCTGCTTGGAACAATCATTTGATTTCTGATATCCAAAGGAGGCTTTTGAAATCCCTTGGCTAGACCCGACCATGCCTCGACCCTTAGATCTTCCTCTGAAGGTTTTCTCCCTTTTTTCCTGTTCATGCCACCCTCTATTCACCACTCTATTCACTGGAATAATCGGTCTTAGGTTATCATCAAAGAAAAATCTTCCTCCAATCTGTTCTGATCTACTTGCTGCTGTGGTTTCTCCTCTTTTCCGCCGTTCTCCATGACCGAAAATCTTACTGAAATCTCTGACTCTTGACCTCCCTCTCTCTCTCATCTCACTCTCTCTCAAAAGTGCAGTACTATATATAGACTATAGTAAGACTATAGTAATAGTTACTCCTTTTGTAATAGTTAATAATACTCCTTTTGTCGTAATTAGATGTATTTTTTGTCAATTAACACCAAATTTTGACCATTATTTATAAAAAATATTTAAAATAAAATAATTTTTAAAAATAACACTTATAAATTTTGAATTACAAACTTTTTAACATATTTTTTTAAATTAAATTTTACATTTTTTTATAAACAATGATCAAAGTTTGATGTTGGTTGACCAACAGTGGATATCTAATTAGAGACAGAGGGAGTAGATCTTAGTAGTATATATATACGGTCAACCAGAAAAATATAATTATTATTATGACAATATTATTTTTCTATCAAATTTAAAACAAAATAGTTCAGTACCACCCAATAATAGTCAAGCTAAGCCAATCTCCCCTAATTCACGAAATGTCCCCCTCACAACTCGTTAGCCTTCAGCCAACACAAGTCATAACCGAACGGTGTACTATACACGTGAGACACATACATTTGACGTGGTCATTCAACTCATAAAAACCAAATGGTGTACTATACACGTGAGCTAGGCGTACGAATTCCATCTCTTGAAGAGGTGTACGGCACATATTCCTTAGCTTCTTGAAACGAACTAAGTAGTCTTCGGCCGATTCACCTTTCTTTTGATAAAGGCGGGATAAATCAGCCATGGAGACCTCAGGTTCAGTCCTATAGAACTGAGTATGGAATAACCTTTCCATCTCTTCCCAAAATCTCACAGAGTTAGGCGGTAGGTTGATATACCATGTGAACGCCGCTTCAGTGACGGAATTAGGAAAGAGACGAAGCTTGTGGTATCCAGAGTTAGCCTCTCCACATTGCACGGTGAAACGAGCAATGTGTTCCAAAGTCAACTGCTCACTTGAAGTTCCAGAGAAACAAGTGAAGTCAGGGACCTTGTATCCTTGAGGGAGTGGATAAAGTCTATCATACTCCTCAGAATAGGGCTTCTGGAAGGATGGTCGTCCAATCCTTCGGTATGCTGGACCAATCATATCCTCAATTATTTCTCTAAGGTGATTCTGATTGACTGGTCCTTCTTGAAGAGGATGGCGTGGAAGAGGATAGCGTTGATGGTCATTCCTTGCTCTATTGCCATTACCAATCCTCACATGAGGTGGTACATAGGCTGCAGCACGAGGTTTAACATTTTTAAGTTCCTCATCCGTGTTATCAGCAGCGTTATCACCAACATCCTGTTGGATCAAGAGGTTGTTTTCACCTCCAAGCCCAGGTTGGATAACTCCCTGAGGGATAGGAGGTGGAGGTGGAACCTGTTGGTTGTTCACCCCTTGGTTGAGTTGTTGGAGGGGCAGGACGCCAGGCTGGGCATTAACTAGCTGTTGGTTTTGCCCCCCGAGGCTTGGCCTCCAAGTCTACCTTCCAATATGTTGATGATCTGCTGGATGTTCTCCTGGGAGTCTGCTCTTTGCTGAGCTAACTATTGCATCAAGCGTTCTTGAGAGTTATCAAACTTCTCAAGTGACAGAGCAATAGCATTAAGAGCTTTCCACAGGCTACCATCATTCAACTTAAGAGGGGAGTCAACTTACTCATCTCTCAGTCCAGTAGATCCAAGTGGATTCTGGTTTGAGGAGTCTTGAGGTTTTTTTATCTCCTCCCTTAGGTGGCATAGCTAGGTGGTAAGAGTGCGAGAAAAGTAAATAGAAAGAAAGTCTTCAAACGTTGAGATGGGAAGACAGGATGCTGTGTCCCACCTAGAACGTGGAATGAGCCGTCGGTGTGGACCTCCTAGAGGTGGGCACTTTCGACTAGAGAGAGAAAGTAAGAGGAAATTAAGAGAGATGGGCAAGATGCTTCTTGGAAACGCCTTGAGTAGGAAGTCAAACCTTGTTGAGTCCCACTAGGCGTGCCAAAAAGAGATGTTGCACCAAAAATCTCTTTGGAGAGTTTCTGCGAAAACTACTTAATGACAGCATAGGGGCGTGCTAGTCAATTTGCTGAAATTGACAAAGAGAGCGTAAACAACAAGATCTGGTGCAAAAAACGCAGCAGATTAGAAGATCAGAGCGATTTGTGGGGATTGGATCAAAGTCACACCGGAGCATTTGAATCATTGGACCCACAAGAATAAGACTTCCTAAAAAAGAGCGTTTCAAGAGCGGAGATTGATTGAAATTGAGATTGAAATAGAGGAAAAGAGGAATTTGATTGCTGTCTTTTCAAAAGTAAACAAGAGATTGATGTTTTTACGTCCGGAGACAAGATTGAACAAGGAAAATATAAAGAACGAGTAAGAACTCGTTATGAACAAGAGTAAAAAGGCGCGGAGCCTGAGAGAAAATTGCGCTGGGCAAGTTTTTGAGACGAGTGATCTCTGTGAGTTGTGAGAACTGCCTTTGAAACTCTAGAACTGGTTCCTTTATATAGGGTGCGGCATGGGCCTGAAATCTGGTGGGCTTTACTTGCTGAGGAAGTCGAACTCTTCTGATTGGTCAGAGGAAACTTCCAGGAAGTTGCAGTGAAGCTTCCCTCTCCTTCTGATTGCTGCAACAGGTGATAGGAGGAAGATGAAGGATGAGTGAGGCGTCCCTCATAGTGTGATAGGCGACTTCCTCCTCATTGTAACAGGTAGCATGACGTACTAGGTAGCATGAAGTGCTGGATAACATCTGCTGTATCAGGTGTAGTCTCTATTACCTCCAATGAGCTGAAATCACTTGATTGGCTGAGAGGTAACCTTGGGTCTTGGAACTAAGTACCTTAGCCACGAAATTACTCATACTTATCCATATTTAACTCTTCAAATCGTAAAAATATCTTTTAATTAAGAACCATGGTTAAACCAGGGTGATAAAGCCACTTTGTCCTTAATTGAAAAGAGTGTAAAAGTTGAAAACAAGCTTGTATTGAGCCTAAACTTCACCAGTAAGGTTTGTATATCAGCCATAGACCATGGTAAAAATCTTGGCTTGATTCGAGCCTCCCTTCATAGCAAACTGGACTTCACACCTCAAACTATCCTTAAATGAAAAACTAGCATAAGTTTTTCATTCTAAGTCTGAATGAGCTGAAACTTTTCCAAGGGACTTAGATTCTCTCCAAAAGACTATGGAAAAAATTCTAAGTAAAACCGAGCTCCCCTTGATAGTGAACTGACTTCTCACCTCAAAATGTCCTTATTGAAAAACTTGAATAAGTTTTTCATTCTAAGTCTGTTTGAGATGAAATTTGGCCAAGAGACTTATATTATCTCCACAAACTTATGGAAAAAATTCTAAGTAAAACCGAACTCCCCTTGATAGTGAACTGACTTCTCACCTCAAATTGTCCTTAACTGAAAAACTTGCATAAGTTTTTCATTCTAAGTCTGTTTGAGATGAAATTTGGCCAAGAGACTTATATTATCTCCACAAACTTATTGAAAAAAATTCTAAGTAAAACCGAACTCCCTATCATGGTGAAGTGGTTTCTCACCCCAAACTGTCCTTAAATGAAAAACTTGCATAAGTTTTTCATTTTAAGTCCGTTTGAGATGAAACTTAGCCAAGATGGTGCACGTGAACCAAAGATCATCATGGTCTAACCCCCTGTTGGAGCCGCATCCCCTAGCTAGATCAATTTCCTTGATTTTGCTTTTTTGTCCTTAAATGAACAAAATACAAGTTTGCCTCCCAGGGGAGTACTACTAGTTGGGCTGCCTGATCACTATACCAGGGTGATCACGTATGAGGGGTGTGAGTGATAAAATCCCACGCCTCCCTTAGTTCAGTGAGCGTTTCACTTGCTGACAAAATCTTGCTCTCTGCCTCCTCAGAGCAAGGGGTGAGGAGACTGCTTCCTATGACTAGGGTGGCCTTCCCTGGGTATGGGAAAGACTTAGATTATTTTATTTCATGATAATTTCTCCCACCTACATGGTCAGGTAGCATACAACTCCCTTCCTTATTCCCTGCCTGCATTATCAGGTTGCAGTATCTAAGGAAGCTACTCTCTTGTGGCCTGTCACACCACACCCATAGGCAGGGGCGGCATACATGGAGGAATTAATAATAATTATTCCAAAAATAATAATTATTAATTAATTTAATTATTAATTTCGGCCCTTGCTTAATTAATTACAAGATTTTCCTAATTCTGATAAAATCAGGGTGGTGCAGAGACTAAGTATCATCAAGATTTTTGATTAAATCTTGACCACTCATCTTTATGTAATCATGTCCTAATTCACTTTATGTAAAGACCAATTAACCTCAATTATAAATTGAGGTATAAACACATTCAATTTTTTTTTTAGGTTTTTATCATTTTACATCATTACATGCGTCATAAATTTTAGGAAGAATTAGGACATGATATTGAAAACCAAACAAAAAAATTTCACTTTCAAAGAAAAGATGTGAAATTCTACGAAATGACCGTGAAAAATTCATTGGAGAGATTCCCATATGCTACTAGGTTAAGAAGTAGAAGTAGACAAGTACCAAGCTACTACTACGGTCATGACCGAGTCTGAGATACACCCCCGGGCGCGTAGATACGTATGCATTTTTTTTTTTCCAATAATTCTGCCTAGGGACTAGGATTATATTATGGGAGGCTGACGAGGCTCTTTGTCGACAATGATACAAGGTACCTGCAATCCAAGTTCTTTGGGTTGACAATTATGCCCTCGTCAATTAGAGGTGTCATCATATTATTTGATGCTCTTGAAGTTTGCCCAACGTACCACAACGCCCTTAGCTTACCATAACCTTTTTCTTCTTAATTTTTTTTTGGATAAAAAACATTAATTTCATTTCGTACGCCAATTGCTAACTTTGGATATTTTAATTTTGCAATTAATGGGTTGACTTTTGAACGGTCAACCTGTCTAGATGCAGTTTCTTACATGCTGGCTGATAACTTTTTATTTTTTTTTTAAATTTAATTACTAACTACTACGTACATAAGTAGACTGTTAGTACTATGTAAGTTGTTTTACCGCTGAATTGCAATTTGCAAATTAGTCCTTAATCATAGAATTATTATTAATTAAGGCTTCTTATATGTAACTGTTTCACCACCGTTTTGGATCCAAACGGAGTTTAAGTGAAAATTTTGTTTCAATCACTGCTCTAATAATCTCACATATGTACAATATCTAATCTAATCTGTATAGTTTAATCTCATCTGTACTGTTGCTAAACAATGTCAATCGCACTACTACTGCACTGTTCTACAAAACTCAGCCTAAGTTAAAAGGATACTATTGCAGAGAGTCTAAATTAACCTCACTTTTGTATCGCATCACTTATAATACACCGTAGAATATTTAATTAAGAAAAATCCCCTTTTTTAAAAGGGCAAATCATATAAATATAAATATATATTGCTATATATATTGTGACCATGACTAGTGTATTAATTAGGAAGATTAATCGAATCTACCACAACTGCATGCATGCGCTTTATTGATTTTATTACTACAATTTATAGAGAATTTTTGCTGCTGGAGATTTTGTTCGTACGTAGTGTGAAAAAGATGGTTACTAGTTATAGCCCGAGATCAAGTGACTTTTTGTTGATGGAATAATTAATTAATTCTAATTATATACTAGTATCTAGCTAGTCAAGTAGTTTAAATTTCTAAATTATAAGCACAAACAAAAGTTTAGTTTAGGAGTTGGGGGCGTCCAGTTGTGAAATCAAATGTGAATGATTTGGGAATTGAATAAGGATTTTATCCACTTCTTACTTACTTTCTTTCTCTTTTCTTATTTTGGATTTTGCTATGAAAAAGTACTCGGTTCCAGCTATGAGTTGTTTTTTTTCCCCAATCTCCCACTATTACAAGTTTGTGACATTTGAAGACGATATTCACTCGGTTGTTTCCTTTGCCTATACCCCAACTTTTAAAAGGAAAACAAAATCATAAATAATGTCATCATTTTTAGTCCAAATGGATTTTCCATAATACTAAAACCTAATTAGACAGTGATAAGGAAGTGGAATTGAGATCATGATCAAAGACAAGATCAAGCCAAGATTCTCCCTTCTCCTGATATGATGATGGCAAATTAAAGGATTGTGTTGTGGATCCATCACTCTCAAAAAAGGTCCCATCATTTTGCAGAATTTGACATCAGCAGCTAACGAATTCTGTTTTTGCCTTTTGTCTCTCAAAGATTGTGGCTATGAGATTTTTGGCCATGTGTACCTTTTTTTGCAGCTAATAAGCCGATCCCTTGGCCTTCATCATCAAACACTAAAAAAAGCCCAAAAATATCAAATATCAGCATCCCATCATCCCCAAAAGATTTTCTTTCCAATAATGTTAAATCAGCTTCTTATATAGCAGCATTAGCTGGTATCAATTCTCTGCACCAACAACATATCTAATACTATCACTGATTAAAGTGTGTACGTTTATTGACTGGATTTTATGCAATTTAGTTAGTACACCACCTAAGTGTACTTTGACTCAAATTTCCTCTTTTCCTTCAATTCCTTTTTGTTTTTTAGGTGACCATTTTGACCGGAATCAATTCTCTCAATTATTATGATCATTATGATTATACACATATAATATACTCACTCTCTTCTGGTGCTTCCCAAATCCAAATCTGAATCCGAATCCCAATCCTATCCGGAAAATATGTGTGTAATGTTGTAATACTAACTAAGCTACTTAATATCACTGTATCTGCAATGCATGTTTCAGTAGTTCAGTTTATTTCTAAGTCTGATGCTATTAGGGATTGAATCCTAGACACTGCAATTAAGAATTCGGCACTCTACCATCAGTTAAAATGTTCGATGGCAATTTGTGCTATAATATTACTCCCTGGTAATTATAACAAAAAATAAAATGATGATTAACTTAATTTGAATTTTCCAATTGATAACAAATGAGTATACAGTAGTAATAAGGTTAATTAAATGCATGACAGCCCATGGCGTATGGGTGCAGAGACGTATGTAATATAGTGATTGTATCCTATGGGCCAAGGCAAAACCACTAGGAAAACAAAACCATGGACAACCCCAGTTTCAGTTTCAGTTTGCAACAAAAATTGTAGGCTGGTTACCTGTTTTTGTAATCAAGATAAGTTTCAACTTTTCGAGCACTGTTTCCAGTGTTTAATGTGGCCCTTCCCTGCCCCCTTTCTCAATACTATACTATATATATATTGTTTGTGCAATGTTCATTAATTAACATTTAGCAACCAAATTCATTCCAAATATTTTAATATGCTCTTTCTCCCTCCCCTGTCTCTCTAATTTTTATAATAATAACAGGCTTAATTATTTAATTTATATTCCATCTTTCTTTATTCTGAATGAGACAATGTGGAATGGGATGGGATTAGAAGCCAAAAACACATATATATCAATCCACTTTCTCTACCCCACTTTGATTTATTTATCAATATACTCTTTTTGTTGTTTTGCAACTTCTGGGGTGGATACCACTTCTCCCTCATTTAATTAATCAAATCCACTTTTTGAATGATGTTATATAATCAAACCCCAGTGACCCTACCTGTTTTAATAATTTATAGTTAAGTACTAATTAAGCAAATTAAGATCAAAATAATAAAAGAACTAGTGATCATCAAAATTCATGAGAAATTAATTAGCAAATATATATAACCCCATGAATATTACTGCACAATCTATAGTAAGCAGGCGCATGCCCTTATATTATTAATCATATATATACTGATATTCTGATTAATTAATTAAATCATCAAATTGATTTCATGCTAATCACTTTCTTTACAAGTCATTCTCTGACTTTACAGATAAGAGCGTTGGCTGTTTTGGAAGTGTTCCACACCATACTTACTTCACTACTAGTACTAGCTTCTATATATTTATTTGAGGTTGAGGGGACAAATTGATCATTAACAAATAGCTATCCATATTCACAAAAAAGCAGCACTACTGTTTTGCAAAATGGCCCATCTGTCAATTCCCACATAGTTTAATCTCTAATTTTAGTTGATTGCAAAACAATAAACTAAAAGTACTAAACCAAACTAACAATTCCTTCATTAAACATGCTTTGACCTTATTAAATTAAATTTTACTAGTAATTAATTGGCGTGGGAACCCATGCAGAGTAGACACGTGCTTCCATTTGATTTGAAGTACACATGCACGTACGTAATTTGTACATACAATATGAGCTTAGTATAAAACATATCTAACGATAAGTTCGTCTAAATAATAAGTATAATACTTAATTTAAACGGTACTAGTAATAATTAACCAGTGAACCTTAGTGTATAAATATATATTGGACTAGGAGGGATCAAATTAATTAAATTAATTTTCATATACTAAAGTGTCATTCGAGGAAACATCGATCAGTGCTATTGCATGCTAGCTCCAAGTACATGGATCGAATTTGGTTATTATTATACTCTAAATAAATATAATCCTCTGATGATGATCCAGACAAGTCAAAGCCAGACAAAGCCAGTTGGATTCGGCGCTTTGACAGTCTATTAGTAAATTAAATAAACTATATTATTCAAAAAAATTTCTCTTAATCTAATGTAGCTACTAGAATTCCTTAAGTTCATTTCATTTACTACTAGTATTCTTAATTAAAGAGCTTAATTATTTAGAAAATATCAAGAATTATTTCTGGATTCTATTGGAAGGCATGGTTTTTTTTTTTTGGAAGGCATGGTTGACTGACTCTTAAAACAAGTTGAGGCGTTAATGCTGCAGTTTTGACCGACTAGGGTTTTGAAGTAAACCCTACTTAGTGAGTACTGAGTACTTACTACGTACTCCTTATGTTTATATTCCCTCCCATTCAAAATTAGGAAAACACTAGAAATATTACACAGACCAAGACAATGATTAATTGGTTTTAAATTTAGTAAAAACTCATTTAATATAGCATAATTACCCTTCTAAATTTTTTTATAAATAAATAATTAATAAATCTTCTTTCTATTCCCAACTTTTCAACCACTTAAAAATTTAACCACTTTAATTAACACTTAAGGGTATATATGGAAAAAATAGTAAAATTGCATTGATTTTGTAACTGTTTCACTTATTTTGAATGACTGCAAAAGTTGAAATGTTTCACTTATTTTGAACGAGGGGGAGTATTTATAAGTTCAAATCATTTGCTCCTTTTTATTTGTCATTTTACACTATCAATAAGGCATTAATTACTAATTTTACATAGCAAATTAGGAGGGAATATATACGTAGTTAAACAACAGATTAAATGTAATACTACATACACTCAAATCTTTAACACTAGTAGTTTAAATTCTTTCTTTTTTTTCTTTTTTTTTGAGATCGTATATAGTTTAAATTCTAATAGCTAGTCATATATATATGAATCGTACGTTGCTTGTGAATCACATCTATGCTGCCCAATGGATGGCAGGAGGAAAGTGTTCTTGAAGGAACATGGAGTTTTTTGTGGTACTAAAAAAAATTGCTAATTATAGAATGTGATCATTGGATCATGTGCAATAGTGTAAGATCCTAGTAAGTTAATTTCCCATTCTCGGATGCAATAATAAACTAGTATATATACTCTGGTGCCATAAAAAAAACTAGTATATATACTCAAATTTCATAAGATAAACTTAATTAATGTTTAGTTAAATGTGCTTTTTAATGTCGTCCATTTAACAATATTAAACAACTTTGACTTTTTGTGCTTTGACAATTGTAATTAAAGTACAATTATTATGACTATTTATGTTTGTAAGTAGAGAAATTATTATATGGACCAGTTACATCCACCATGTCATTCATGGTTCCGACAAATAAAATTATGACAATTCAAAATTATTTTTAAAATTTAGATACAAATTTAGTACCGGTTAATAATAAAGTTTCACTATATGAAATTTATTGTGTAAGTCCCGAAATTTAGGACATTGATTTGGGAGGATTTTAGTAATGGTAATAACAATCCGAATTGTCACAATTTTATTGGTTGAAACCATGAATGACATGATGGAACTTGTCTTTGTAATAATTTCTAATTAATGTAATTGTAACTTAATTATGAGAGTAATAGTTTTTAGTAATGGTGATTATATGATACACCGGCGGTGTAAATTTTGGACTTCACAAGCGGGTTGTGGAGTTGACACATGTCTATTTTTTAAATTATTTAAGTTTTAAATATTTCAATCTAGTCCCTAAAGGACACATATCACCCTTCAGGACCCGCTTGTGTAGTCTGCTAAACTCCACCGCTGGTGTATCATATATAAACCCTTTTAGTAATAGTTGAGATGCTTTATGACTGGATATATATTCGTGATATTATTACCATGATAATATATTTAGGATTTGACTCATATAGAGTAGTATCACCACATGGATCGCATTACGAATCTAAGTTGGCCAAAAATTAATTAAGATTTAACATACCAATTAACATCCAGTGTGGTGTGGGTACAATATATACGTGTCCTTAATTTTTTGTTCTTAATTAATCTTTTATTTTTCCCTCCAAATTAATCGATCCAAACCAGGTTAATTAATTAGGTTCATACACACACACATATATATAGAGAGAGATTGAGATAGGACCGTGAATTAAGTTCCTTTGTAATCTTTCCTTAAAAAAAGTTCCTTAATTTGTAATCTTGGAGATGTATAGTTAAAAACTCTTGTTCATGGAATTATAATCATCTATAAAAGAATGAATTTTAAGTATATATACGTGCGCAGCAACATTTATGAAGATGCATGCATGTTTATGTTTAATTTATATCTATACAGGCAAAGGAGGATGCGGATGAGGTTCCATACAACTCAAAATCCTATCTACAATGTGGCTCATATCTGGCCTCCCTTGTGAATTTTCAAGCAGCGATGCATTAGCTAAATCAATCAACACCTTTAGTTGCTCTAAGTTTACATCGCCTTTGAGTTTTGGGTCCAACAATTTAGCCAGAACCTCCACGTCATCATTTTTCCTGAATTCTGCGGTCCATTCTGCCAACGTGGCAGAGCCTTGTGTTGATTTCAAGCCCGTTATGAGTTCAAGCAGCAGCACCCCAAAGCTATAGACATCACTCTTTGTGGAAACCTGGCCTGTTTTTAGATAGTTGGTGTCGACGTAACCAAAAGAGCCTTTGATTTTGGTTAGGTTTGGACTCGGAGAGGCGTCAGTGGGCTTGTCATAGCCCAATTTGCAGAGGCCGAAATCTGCAAGTTTGGCATGATTATTGTCGATTAGAAGAATATTAGAGGACTTGACATCTCGGTGGATAATGGGAGGGTCAGCTTGAGAATGAAGGTAGTGGAGGGCTCGAGCGATGTCCAGGGCAATGCTTAACCGGTTCGACCATGCCAGTATCCCTGACGACTGCCCATGATATGTGTGCATCCTCTCAAATAGGCTCTTATTTGCCACGTATTCCAGCAGTAGAAGTTGTTCTCCTGCTTGAACAACAATTTTATAAGTTAAACATGTTCGAGCCGGATCGGCTCACTATGGAGTAAAATTTTACCGTCTCAACAATGATTTTCTACATTCACAATACTCGAATTCGAGACCTTACATATAGTTTAGATTTTGATTATATACATGCTTCTTTTATTTTTCAAGTGCAAGTTCACAAACCCCAACCACCCAAAATCAAAGGTTGGCCCATAACTTTTCGTTAATGGTGTAGGTCCTAATTATCAAAATGGGCTGACTTAGAAATATGGCATGGTTTAAAATTTATTAAAATGGGTTAGGCCTGTGGGTTAAAGTTTGTCAAATTTGTGTGAGAAAGCACTAGACCACATCTCTACAAAATGTTCTTGAAGAATTCTAGACTAGAACTAATCTTTTGATGAAAAGAGAGTGAATTTTACTATTGAAATGGAATTACTTAAAAATAACATATATACTTAGTATAAAGTTCTATGGAAATTAATTGAAGGGGAAAACAAAAAACTATGCATGAGAAGTGAAAGAGATGGGAAGGTAGGAAAGGAAACCTTTTTCCAAGCAGAAACCCAGCAATCCAACCAAATTGGGATGGGAAATTCTAAGGAGGACAGAAACTTCATCCAAGAAGATCTTCTTGCTTCCACCTCTCTCCTCCATTACACGCTTCACGGCGCCAAATTTTCCATCACCAAGCTCTGCAAGATACACAAAAGAAGTAGCCCCAACCCCTATCCTGATCCTGAAATTAGCTGTTGCCATTTTCAACTCTTGGAGTGCATAAGTCCTAATCGGGGCTCCATTATTACTGCAACAAAAACTGCAGCTCTTTCTTGATACTTGGTGATGATATTGATGATGAATATCAATATTATGATGATCCCTATAATTATTTCCATCTGCTGATTCCTTTTCCTTGTGGAGATCATCTCTACACTTGGTTCCATTAATAGCTTGTGCTTCAAGGTAGATAGCCAACTTCTTTAACATCATTGTGAGGAGGATTACTAGCACAATTGCTCCCATAATCAAGAGGTGTCTCCGCCTTGTCGTAAATCCAAAGAACCACATCACTTTATTTTCTGATCTTTGGAATATTTCTTCTTCCTACCAAATAATTAGCTATCTAAAGCTTCTTTTGGTAAGTAATTACTAACTTTTTTTCATAGATTCTGCTTCTGCTTCTGATATGTATATGTAACTTCCTGGAAAAGAAAACAAAATTAGAGAGGGTACTCTTTCTTTTTCTTGGTCAAGAGTAGGTTCAATTGGAAGGAAATTAGATTCATAGAATTGGATTTTTGCAAGCTGAAATTAATTATGTCTTGATGCAAGCTGGGATAATCACTGCATAAGGGTCTTAAAATTGTCTCTTTTATTTGTTGTCCACTTCCTGGTCAGCATAATAGCCGTAATTAACACTAATAAATAATTGCTATTGCTTCCCTAAAAAAAAATAATTGCTATTGCTAGCTGCTACTATTATATGTTTATATATATATTGACTTTTTTTTTTTTGAGATCATATGTTTATTGACTTTTCTTCATTTTTTACAGGACAAGAAACTTAATCAACCAAGAACAGATCCCTATGGAATTTGACCACATGATTTAATTATGTTCTGTAGGGTCAATCAATCTTTTCATTAGATCTAACATATAGTGATTAACTAATTAAGTATTCCATGTTTTATAATTTTTATTAACTTCAAACATTAGCTATGTTTTTTTTTAAATGGATTTCTCTATTTTCCTGTCTGAATGGATTCATAATTACATGTTTTATACTAGTTTTTTACATATTGGGCTCCTGAAATCAAAGCCCTCCATCGTGTTGAATCCACCATTAAGACCCATTGATGGAGGGCCAAGATCTTGGAGTACCCAGACGAGCCCATAAGTGAGTTATGAGTCCTGAAGTGAGAAATATGGAGTTGGGCACTTAATTAACAAACGGCTGAAGTTTCAGACATAAGACAACCTTTTCCCTGAACAGCATTTATTGAATAAACAGAGAGGCAACTAGTTGTAAATTCAAAAGCAAACATGTTACAAATGTTGGATTGATGTTTACAGACCAAGAAATGCAACTTTAGTTCAATGTAAATTGGGTCAAGTGTTATTCCAACAATATATCATCATCTGTGATGCCATATGTGACTAAAGTGGATTTCTATTTACATCTTTATACAGCAAATAACGTGAAGGGGTTTTGCCAAATGCAGCGTACCTGAAACGGCCGTAAAATGTATCAGTTTTCAAGCTCAGAATTAAATCTGCAGAAATTTAAAGGAAGAATACGAGCGGCGGTGGTAGAAATTGGGTTGTGTTGTTTGATATGGAAGATGAGAAGTTCAGAAAGATGAAATTGCCACAGCCCATGGATTCAGCAAATCCCATGAACCTGTTCATTTCAGTGACTAGGGGTGTGTGTAATTATTACTCCTTAGTAGCAAATAATAGATCATATTGCGATATATATGGGAGAAGACACAGTATGGGGATTTGAAGTCATGGACTATAAGTTGTATACTGTTGAAATTGATGTTCTGGGAAGAGCTGGAAGGGTTGTTGGATTGACGGGAAATGATGAGTTGTTAGTACTTAGTAGCAGCTGATGATGATCGTAGTGGTTCTGAAACAACTGATATGGATGGTTTTTCTGGGTATCTAAGCAGGTTTGAAGTGAGGAGCGGGAATCTGGTTTTATATGATCCCAAGACCAGGCAGAACTAACCTTGTTGTTCAACCACAAGGTGTTATATATTGATGCATTTTTTGCTGGAGAATACATAGAGAGCTTGGTCTTCCTGAACAAGGAAAGTGGTGCAACATCTTATGGAGGAGCTAAAATTGAAGAGAGAAGGGGAAGTAAGTTACATATGATCTCATTTTAGTGTTGTTAAAAGTATATATGTTGTTTTTAAGCTGCATTCTGTTTGTCCCTATTCATGGTAAATAGTAATTTGTTTTAAAGCTTTGATAGTGATTTTTCAGAAGTTGTCATAATTTACTCTTCTTTCATTCTTTAGAGTTATCATTTGAGATTTTTGTTTGTTGCCAGTACTACATTATCCATATATTAAAGCTAGTTTAAGTCAAAATTACTTGGTCTTGGTCCAATGCTCCTTTCTTGTTTTTGAGCTGCCTCAGTTTAATTACAGTGTTGTTATCCCTCACCTATTGTTGATAACAGGTCGATCATCTCAGACTCAGAGGGAAGTGCCAAACATGTTTTGGAAGAAGATAGGTCAATGATGGGTTCAAGCAGCAATGATGCTGATGAAGAAGAGGAAGAGGACGATTTATTTGGAAGCAATGGACTGTACGTAATAATATACCTTTTCTTCTTGAATTGCCATATATAGATGAAATCAAAGTGAAACATGCTATTTAATCTTTCTATTTGTGGTGATCATAGATTTTTTGGACTTAGTAACTTAGCTTACATAATTTTCCAAATTTCTTATATAATTAGGTAAATAAAATTACAACTTGTTCTACTTTCCATAGCCATGCATATACTGTGCATTATTGTGCAACTTTTTCTTCATCTAGAACTACTATATGTATGCTTAATTTGATTTGTTGTTAACCACTATCTTTTTGGCATTACACAACGCATAATTAATCAAGCTACTAGAAATGCTATCTAGACATCCTTGAGTAGTTAAATTCATGATCCCAAACCCAAACACACATTTATATGGCATTCAATATAATCTAAATTCATAATGCCTTGTGTTCTGTTACATTCAGTTTGAAAGTTTGGCAGATCACCACTTTATATTCCTGCTTCTTTGTATTCATTCCAAATTGCTATGTATTGGACATTTGAAAAGTTTATTTGATTGGCCTTTGAATCCTATGCAGGACGTACGTTTCAGAGAATGATAGCATGTACCTTCCAGCTGCAGAAATTGCTGATGTGATGCAAGTCTTGCTTGTGATGCTTGCTTATTTTGCTGAAAGTAATTAGAAGGTGTTAAGTTTCTGAGGAATTGATGCTGGAAGAAGCTTCCGAAGTTGAACTTGAAACACCTGACCAAGTAAAGGAAGGTCATAGCAACACATTAAAGCAAACATAAACACAACAAAGTGATAATCTTATGAACAAATGCAGAGATCATTTCCTTTTCAGCAAAACAACTTCTTGAATGCAATATAGTTGAAAGTTGAAACACTTTACATACAGAAGAAATAGATTTGTTTTCAGCCTCCATAAATCCAAATCTGGAACCAAGAATAAGCTACTCACAGTAGGAGATTAAAGAAGAAGAGGGCAATGAAAATTACCTCACCGGGAGTTTCAAGAAGTGCTGCTTATCTGTTGAACCTACAATCTGCTCGGTACTATGATTGTCCAGAAAGGCATATCTACAAGAGAGAGAATTATGGATACTAATAACATCATCCTAATAGGATTCCAAACATGATTAGTCCTAAAACCAATTCAATTGGTATTTGTAACATATTATTAACAAAAGAACTTTAACAAATAGACAACTAAAGAGGTGAAAGTAAAGAACTTTAATGTGATGCAAGTCTTGCTTGTGATGCTGCTTGTTTTGCTGAAAGTAATTAGAAGGTGGTAAATTTCTGAGGGATATGGAGTACTAATCAAGGACTGTAGGAGTAACAGAAAAACTATGTAACTAATGCTTCTGGTCATGTCTTGATCAATTCAAGATATATAGTCTAATAGCTAATTTGGACCCTGTTTTTGGATCTTGTTGCAAGTGGATATTGGTTTTTCTTGGCCCTTTTTCCAGTTCGATGATGCTATTATTATGTGGCTTTTTTTTTTCTAGCTCTCGATTTCCAGAAAGAAAGAAAAAAAAAGGTTATCTTTGCAGGGGTATTTGAATAATTGTGTCACCAATTTATTTTTGAAGGACAGAATCACATAAAATTGTGAAAAGGATAGAATACCGAATGTTTTGAGAGAGTTGGCAAATCTTAATTAGCAGAAAGATAATAGAAATTGATCAAATGAAATTTTGTGTTCTTACTAAATTTTTTTACGTGTAAATATATTTATGACTTATTGCTCAAAAAGACCCCTGAACTTACATAAAACGGCCAAATAAGCCCTTGAACTCTAATTGCAGCCAAATAAGCCCCTGAACTCTTTAAAAAGGCCAAATAAGCCCTTTTCTGATGGCTAAATGCTGAAATAAGGACTAAACGTTTCAAGATTTTCTCAAATAAGGATCAAAATACACAATTCCAACAAATTAAAACACATAATTAATATTTTTTTACAAATTTGATACAATATAAGTTAATACTAGTGTGTGAGATATATATAAACTGAAAAACGTACGATAATTTTATATCATATTATGTTTAATGAATTTATTTTGTATTAATAGTTTTTTATTTTTAATTTAACACGATAATATCATTTTTCTATCAAATTTAACGTGTACGCATGAGAAACATTTGTTTTCATTTAAGAATTCTCTAATTTATAAAAAATTGTTAAGTATGTGTTTTAATTTGTTGGAATTGTGTA
>AWWV01008339.1:0-30292 GCA_001974805.1 Corchorus capsularis
TTATGAAATGGGGTATGTGTCAACTTTTTAACCCGCTTATGGAGTCCAAAATTTACATTGACATTGTATTGTATAATAATCCTTATTATAAAGCTTACAATGTTATTAAGATAGGAAAATTATATCATCCATTGTCAGTAGAGTTTAACAGATTTTAATTCGGGGTTAAATGGTTGACATGTACCTTTTTAGGGTATATTTTCAATGTTCAATACACTATTAATTAAGTAATAAAGTGTGTGTTAGTTTTTCAGTCCATTTGTAGTATAAAAACTCTATTGACGATGTATCAAATAATTGTCGAGAAAATGGTATATGTATTACTTTTTTAACCTATGTGTACAGTATAAAAATTTCACTGACGTTGTATTACATAATTATTCATTAAAAAGAAACAATAATGTTTTTCTACATATTATAAAGATTTAGTAAAATAAATATTTAGTGATATTTTTCAACAAATTACTAAAAATTTTAAAGTATGGGTAAAATAAAGATTTAATAATACTTTTTTTGTTTAATTTTGCAACGTAATTAAACTTTCATTACAAAAAAATGTTCATTCCTTATCAAGTTTGCTACTAACTAAAATTCAAATACCATATGATTAATGAATTATTCATAAATAAATTATAATTTTTAATATTTACTTTAAAATTTGAACAAATCCCAATGCAACGCACGGGTTCTAACCTAGTTATATCTAGGGACAAGGGATTAGCCTTTTTAGCTTTCGGTTTCATCCAAAAAAAATCAGATAAACAAATTGGGGAATTTCGTATTAAATAGTATAAATACTCGTAGATAGTACTATATTATTACAAGTAAGTATAAGTATAAGAGAAAATGTTTTAAAAATGAAATTAGTGAATAGTGATTGATTAGTGATAGAATAAGACAAATATTTGGGAAGTTGACCCGGCGGCCGGGGGCAGCTGTAGTTGAGCTCTTCCAGCTATCAATTTTGATCTAAAATCTCTTTAAAATATTTTTTTATTACATAACCCAAACGGAAATACAAAATTTAAACCATGTCGAAAACTCTATTCTATTTGTAATAGAATTATTAAATTGTACTAATTTGTGTTTGGCAGAGATTCCATCTCCACAGCCTGAAATATTCAACGCAAAAAAGAGAAGAGAAGTGAAGAGATCAAATTTACAGACCCAACCCAAAACAAATGATGATTGCTTGAGCGATTATTAGTGTATCAGTGAAGCAAGCAACAATTAGAATCAAAGCCAGGGAAAATGGGCGGGTGGAGAAACGCTGTTCAAGAAGCTGCTGCTTCCAAACCGCTGTTTCTCACCATTTACGCCACCGTCATACTGGGTATTGTGGTGTCTTCCTTTTACGTTTTCTCCGCCATCTATTCTCCATCCGCTTCCGCCACTCAGTCTGTCTCTACTTCTTGGCTTTCTTCTCCTCCTCTCTCCCAAAGTAAGGCCCTTTCTTTTAAGCTTCTGCATTTTTTCTTCTCTTTCTTTGCAAATGTTAATGCTTTCTCATTACAATAACCCAAGTTGCATCGCATCATACTCGTTACTGGGTCCTTGTCAAAAACATAACTTTTGGAATAACTCGCAGCGGAGCTCAATTTTGTCATTTCTTTTACTTCTCTTACTTTGACTTTTTGTTTGTATTTTATGATTTTCTTCTTATAATTTTTAGTTTTTATCTTCGTTCTTGCAGTATCATTTTTGTGGAATTAGTTTGCAAGTTTCTGCATACATTCCAAATTTGGTTGTATTTTATCAGAGTTTTGTTAATGCCTTCTTTTGCAATAAATCATTCTCTTAACTGATCCCTCAACTCAATGTGGCAGATGGGGTTCCTATTGTAATTGGTCGGTCAATCAACATCTCTCAACCATCAACAGCAGCATCGCAACCTGGCAGCAACCAGTTGAGGCCTATTTGGGAGCCTCCACCTAGTAATTCAAAAATGCCACCTTTAAAGTCCTTCAGTCTAACAAAAGAGCTGGTGGGAGAAAGGGCTAAAGATAATGTGATTGTAGTCACCTTTGGTAACTTTGCGTTTATGGATTTCATACTGACTTGGGTTAAACATTTGACTGATCTTGGTGTTTCTAATCTTCTTGTCGGTAAGTTGTTCAAGTTTTTAGTACTCGTGTAAGAAGAAATTTTTTCTTAAAAGTGGGAATGAATTGGAATTGTTGTAATTTAGGTGCTATGGATACCGAACTGTTGAAGGCTTTGTATTGGAAAGGTGTTCCTGTCTTTGATATGGGTAGTCATATGAGCACAATAGATGTTGGCTGGGGCTCTCCTACATTTCATAAAATGGGGAGAGAAAAAGTCATACTTATCAATGCTATACTTCCTTTTGGCTATGAGCTATTGATGTGCGATACAGACATGGTGTGGCTGAAGGTACTATTCTATGCCTGATACTTGACTGTTCCTTTCTAGATCAAGCCATTCTATATTGTTTAAATAATACTAAGCATTATCCTGATAAATCCCTTTGTTGCAGCATATTTGTTGGCTTCTTTGATGTGTGTGTCTGCATATGTTTGTAGAGTGTAGACATATATTAAGAAAAAGAAACTTGGCATTTGTTTTTCTATGATGCTTTATGGTCACTTCAGAAGATACATAAAAAGTCATACTTCATTTCCATGTTCCTTTAACAGAATCCACTTCCATACCTTGCTCGGTACCCTGATGCAGATATCTTAACTTCAAGTGACCAAGTTACGCCAACCGTTGTTGATGACAGATTGGCTGACTGGAAACAAGGTAAATAAATATGTTTGAAAGATCGTTGCTTATTATTTTTGTGCTCAGTTTGCACTGCTTCCATAAGCCTGTTTTTTGAAGTCACATGACTTTTTGCAGATTTATCACTTTCTCCTCTTAACACATATATATGCAATTCTTGTAACTTTTTTTTTGGTAAACTTGATTCTTTCTTTTCCTTGAACAGTTGGTGCTTCATACAATATAGGAATTTTCCACTGGCGACCAACAGAGCCTGCAATGAAACTGGCAAAAGAATGGAAAGATATGCTTTTAGCTGATGATAAGATATGGGATCAAAATGGTTTCAATGAACTTGTACGTAGGCAGGTAGGGCCAGCAGTTGATAGTGATAGTGGACTTTTTTATGCTTATGATGGAAACCTCAAGGTGGGAGTTCTTCCAGAAAGTATATTTTGTAGTGGACACACTTACTTTGTTCAGGTAAGATCCATATGTTAGTTCTTGGTGATGATATAGTCTCGTCCTGGTCTAATTTTGCTGATGGTTGTCAAAATGTCAATTTCTTCACTAATTTATGTTCATATGTTTTTGCTTTTGTGCTTTAATCATCTTGCTTGTTCCTGTTAATGAGGAGCAGCATTTTCTGTACACTAAGCATGTCCTAAGCCCTACTGCAATTGGCAGGCAATGTATGAGCAGCTTAGGCTGGAGCCATATGCACTGCATACCACATTCCAATATGCTGGTACTGAGGGGAAGCGTCACCGACTGCGGGAGGCTATGGTTTTCTATGATCCACCAGAGTACTATGACGCACCAGGTACTTTTCTGCCATCTATTTACCAGATGTGACATTAGAAGTTACAAATGTTCTACACCCACTAGCATCAGGTACTCTTGTGACGCTGTTATCTAGATTTGATGTCAGTGTGTATGTTATTCTCACTAATACTCTATACCTTGACTGCACCTTTACTGATAATCAGATTTTAAGACAGTTTTTGCATGCTGCCGAGCTTTAATATAATTGTAGATCTGACATGGACACCTAAGTTATTTATAAGTAGTTACATTCATGTAGAGGTGAAGGAGTCATCCCTTATATAGATTATAGGTAGCCAATTTATGTAATGTAGGTAATTTTGGAACCAAGGAATTAGTCCATGTTTACATGTAATGTAGGTAGTTTGGGATGAAGGAAATAGTCCTTACAAACAAATTGGTTGAGTTATTATCCTCTTTTGTGATTTATTTGCTTTCCCATGGCTATGTCATGGTTAAAGCTTCATGTAACATAAGATTTCACGATGTTGATTATTCTCTATGCATGAGGTATATATAATTCCGCTGCTGTTCCCATCACTGTATATGATGTTTCCTTATATCTGCTGTCCATCCTGTCATGTTTTCTACTGGTGTTGGTTAGAATGGATTCTGGGATTGTTTGAAATCTACAATCTGGCAAGTTTATATGGGAAATTTTGAATTTTTGTAGTAAACTGAACATATATTTAACTGATAATGCCAGTTAACTTATTTAAGGAACTATGCAGGAGGATTCTTGTCATTTAAACCTTCTATTCCAAAGAGCTTGTTACTGGATGGGGAACATAATCTCGAATCACACTTCGCTCTTATTAATTACCAAGTATGAATGTATTAACATAGAACTTTTAGCTTCTGCTTCTCAATCCTCTGTATTTATACTCATTACTTCTCTTTTTGATTTCATTCAGATGAAACAGATTAGGTCGGCTCTTGCTATTGCTTCATTACTGAACCGTACACTGGTGAGAACTCTGCAATCAGTGAAAACACTAATGATGAGTTTTTCTGAATGATTTTTCTTTGTGAATGAAAATTGAACCAAGTGTCAAAGTGGTTCTTATAATAGATTCTTGGCTTACGCACTTAAAAGTATGAGTTTTAATATGAATTACTTGTGCCTAGTGGTAACAAAAGTAATAAAGGAAAAACATCTCTATATGAGAATTCATCATCTTTTGTGCAAGTGGTAAGAGTATCATGTGTTGAATGTTATGTATTTCATTCCAAATGAAAACTTGGGTATCACCTTTGCACAAGGTTATCTAATCATCTTAGTTTTTTTGCTTCTCATTTGTGTAAATTCAGGTTATGCCTCCACTATGGTGCAGGTTGGATAGGATGTGGTTTCCACATCCTGGAGTTCTAGTGGGGTCAATGACTAGACAACCTTTTCTCTGCCCTTTGGATCATGTTTTTGAGGTATATTTTTGTTGATAATCAGAACCATTAGGTCGTTTTCTTTTGTCTGCTGGTAGCAATCCTTTGCATGTTGTACAAATTTCCCTCTCTTTTTTGTGGGCATCCATGAAATTAATCTCATAGTCAGGGCTCTTCGTTTTGCCTCTTTAAAAGTACAAGACAATTCAAGGAGTTTGTGAACAGTGCTTTCATTAGGCATTCTCATTGACTCTCAGTTTTCAGCCTAAATAGCTAAACTTTATATCTTATATATTTTGGACAAACTACAGTATTTAATCACCATTTTAAAGAAATGACAGGAGTTGGCGGATAGATGTTCTGGTGGTAGGTTATTTTAAACTTCCTTGTCTGCTTGTGAGTTGTTGCATCTCAAATCAGCAGCGGATTCTCCGTTCAGAAGTGTCCTTGAATTCTTTTGGGATTATTTTTCTGAGTGAATTGGGATGTTCATGTTATTAATTGTAATGTACATTACCAACTTGCTTTGAACTCCTTTGCAAATTTCAGTTTGTTTAGAGTTTTTAGGTTTACATATTTATATTCTAGTTGGTTCAAAGCTTTTTCAGTGAATATCAAATTTGGAAACCCTTATCAGACCCAGTCTTTTATTTTGATCAAATTCTGCATATTGACTTGATAATTGATTAGGCGAATGACTAGTATGCACGGTTCATTTAGTCCATGATTTCTTCTGGTTAAGCTCTATCTCTCCTTCAGAGTTCTGTTATTAAAATATGTTTTTACTTCAAGCATGAGAACAAGTGGTTCTAAGGAATATACGATGCACTGTAGGTAAATGTCATTTTGAAAAACCTTCCAGTGGAGGAATTCGGTCCTGCAATCAACATCAGAGAGTACTCCTTTCTCAGCAATCCATCATTGCCCCAACAAGTAAATAATATTTTTTTGGGGTTACAAGTAAATTATATCATTGATATAGATTTATTATTATTATTTTTTTTCCTTTTCTATGATTTCCTTCAGGAAACTCTAATTTAGAATCTTGTTTCAGGTGAAAGACTCGTGGCTTGATGTTCAACTTTGTCAAGAAGGAACTGAAGATTGCCATGCATCTAGCAACACAAGTCGACCGGGTCTTTTAAGATTTCCAAAACGCAGCAGTGAAGAAACGGTATGGCAGAATCCTTTATTTGCTTGTATGAGATATCTTTTTCATAGTAGTGCAATAAATTGCAATAACCTCTGTATTTTGTTTATGTTATTGATTGGAAAATCGTGTTCTGAACTTTTAGGCTATCCATTTAGTACCGTTCTCAAAAAGCTTTGGAGCTTAGCTACTAGGATGCTAAATTATATCTGTATTAACAGAATTGTCCTTGGAGCAAGGTATCTGTATAGCTGCTATGATGCTAAACACTAAAAGCATCTGGTGTTAGTTTATTTAGATATACACATAATGCTTAGTTCCAGTTTATGAATTATCATTGATTAGTTGATTAAAAGTATTAATGTTGTTTATCTGGTAAAATTATGTGACTTCCTCTGAAGAATCGACTTCTTAATCTCCATAGAGAGATGTAAGCTGATGAAATAGACCTAATTCCTATGCAGTGAATTGTTCAATGATAAAAATGTGCGAATTATACTGTTGTTCATCATACAGAGGTTTCTTTGTTGGCTTGATACTGACCTTGTTGAATTCTAATATTTACTTACAGTTCAAGACAGTATTCTCTTCATTCGAGGATGTCAAAGTCATTCAATTCTCTTCAATGCAAGATGCTTTTCTTGGTTTCTCCGACAAGGCAAGTCTTTTCATCAAGCCATGATTTCTCTCCTCCTATGTATTATATATCTATCTATTTGTTCATGTTTGACTTGGAATAATAATATGCTAAATGATATATTCATACTCACTACTCAGACAAGAGAGGAGAAATTCAGGAACCGTGTGAAGCGATATGTAGGTATATGGTGCTGTGTTGACAGTCACGATCCTGGACACATATATTATGACATGTATTGGGATGAGAAACCAGATTGGAAACCTATCCCACCTCAAACCCCAGAGGATGATCATCCACCTTTCTGAGGCTGTGTCCCAAGCATATATATCACGAAAATATTGACAAGTTTTGGGAGACAGAAAACACAAGAAACACAGAATCTCCTCAAAGCTGGTTTTGTTCCTAACACTGTAACACATTTTCTAAAACCAAGAGTGTTGTATTCATACTTGTAGATGGGATGAGGTTGTATCAATCACTATACAAAGGAAAAATGTCTGGAATCTGAAATTTGAAATAGGGTACCCCTAGGTAAAAACAATTTTGACTTGTATTTAACTTTCTGCAATACAAATAAAAAAAAAGGAAATGAAGCAAATGATTTGATGAAAGTTATGCATACTACTAAATGACCTTTCTTCCATTGCTGGCATGCTGTTCATGTTGATGTGTTCTTTTCATTCCTTCTTAAACCCTTTGGCTTTGATTCATTTTCTTTTTTGAAGCTAATACAATGTTCCATATATACTAATATAATATGGCAATTCCTTAATTTAGAAGCCAAAGTTTACATAACAAGCATTTCCTTACTCCTTTTAGGGGGACTCGAGATTGAGAGAGCGCATCAAACTCCAATTCATGGCTAATGGCTCCAACACAATTTGTCTTTTACGGCTTCCCCTAAGAAGGATATTTATATTGGATGGGAAGTTGTTGGGCATCAAGGGCCAACTTCACAAGAAACTTCAGAAGAGTAAGGGGAGACTGTTCAGCTCTGTTGCGTCAGCGTCAAAATTTCTCGATTACAATTTTTGATCGCTGCAAACTTAAAAATCCCATCTTGTTTATTGAATCATATGGCCTCTTCCAATATGCTCATCCCCCCTTTATGGTTAATTCACTTCATTTTTCTAGTATCCCTCAACCATTCGATAAAAGGCCCCAAAGAGACCCGCATCAGCAATTTGCTCAATTTTATAGTGTCCTTAATCTCCTTAAGTCCTCCGTTGGAAGAAGACCCGACCTAGTTACAGCCACAACCGTCCATTGCTTAGCAATCAAGATTGGTGCTCTTGTTCACTCCCCAGCTTGCACCTCTCTCCTCACTGCTTATTCAAGAGCCAAAGATTTCAACTCATCCTTGGCTTTGTTTGATGAATTTGAGTACAAAGATATGATCCTTTGGAATGCTATACTTAGTGCTGCTGTTGAGAATAAGTATTACGGTGTTGCCATGCAGTTTTTTGCTGAAATGATTGAAGAGGGTTTTGCTTTTGATTCTACAACTTTATTACTAATCGTGGCTGCTTCATCCCATCTGAAGTATCTAAAAAATGGGAAGAGTTTTCACTGTTTGAGTATTAAAGTGGGAATGCTTTTGGATTGTAGTTTGAGTAATGCTCTACTAGATATGTATGCTAAATGTGGTGACTTGGACTCTTCTGTGTCTATGTTTGCATGGATGGAACATAGAGATAGTGTTTCTTGGAATTCAATGTTAAATGGTTTTCTCCATAATGATCACCCTACAAAGTCCTTATGGTATTTCAGGGAGATGATTAATTCAGGAGTTAGAATTGATAGTGTGAGTTTGTTATGTGCTATCTCAGCATCTGCTGCTTTGGAGGCCTTAAGTTCTGGGCAAGTCATTCATGGCTGCGGTATAAAACTGGGTTACAGATCTTGCATCAGGTTTTGCAATTCTCTGATTTCATTATACTCACAGTGTGGAGATGATGAAGCTTCAGAGTCAGTGTTTAAGGAGATGGCATACAAGGATGTCATTACATGGAATGCAATGATTGGAGGGGTTGCTACTAGTGGAAAGATTTTGGAAAAAATTGATCTGCTTTACAAAATGCAACTAACAGGATATGCTCAGCCTGATGTAGTGACATTAATTACCTTCACTTCACTCTGTGCAGAGTGGATGTTATTAAGAGAAGGGAGAGCTGTTCATGGATATGCAATTCGTAAACAGATGATATCAGATGTACTGGTGATGAATAGCCTTCTCGATATGTACTCAAAATGTAATTGTGTAGTAAAGGCAGAGTTTTTGTTCAATACTATCCCAAAAAGAGACTTGGTTTCATGGAATACAATGATCTCTAGCTACAGCCGGAATGGGCATTTTGAAGAAGCTCAAAGTTTATTTAAGAAACTGATGCATCAGTGTTCAGAGTTAAGTTTGTCAACTGTATTGGCTGTTCTTTCCTCTTGTGTTTCCCCCTATTACCTGCAGTTTGGCGAATCAATTCACTGCTGGCAGCTAAAGGCAGGGTTTTCAAGCAATATTGTTGCAATTAATTCCCTCGCGCACATGTATATTTACTGTGGGGACTTGACAGCTGCTTTTATGTTGCTAGAGAGAATTCCAGCTAAGGGTGTTGATTGTTGGAACACTATAATTGTTGGTTGTACACAGAATGGCCATTTCCGTGAAGCTTTAGCTACATTCAATCGGATGAGGCAGGAGACATATGGTAGCTATGATTCTGTCACCCTTGTAAATGTTATATCAGCTTGTGGAAATCTTGCCTTGATTTATGAAGGAAAATCCCTTCATGGCCTTGCTACTAAAACTTTTGTGGGATCAGACACTCGTGTGCAGAATGCATTAATCACTATGTACGGCAGATGTGGTGATATGACAAGTGCAAGATCAGTGTTTGGTCACTGTTCCAATCGCAACTTATGTTCGTGGAACTGCATGATCTCTGCCTTTTCCCAGAATAAGGATGGAAGAAACGCCCTGGAATTATTTCACTTTCTTGAATTTGAACCTGATGAAATCACCATAGTTGCCCTTCTCTCGGCTTGCAATCAACTTGGATATTTAAGGCAGGGAAAACAAATCCATGGTCATGCATTGCGGTTTGGGAGTTTTGAGAATTCATTCGTATCTGCAGCCCTTGTAGAAATGTACAGCAATTGCGGAAGGCTGGATGAAGCAAGCCAAATATTTACAATGTCAAAGGAAAAGTCTTCTGGAGTTTGGAATTCTATGATATCCGTGTATGGATACCATAGTAATGGTAAAGAGGCGGTTGAACTTTTTCATGAAATGTGTGAGTCTGGAATTAGACCATCGAAAAGCACTTTCATAAATCTTTTAACAGCTTGCAGCCATTCCGGACTTGTCAATGAAGGGCTATGGTTTTACAGCATTATGCTGAGTGAATATGGAGTAGAACCAGTAACAGAGCACCAGGTGTGCATTGTTGATATGCTGGGCCGAGCTGGAAAACTCCAAGAAGCCTATGAATTCATCAAGCAGATGCCGAGAGAGCCTGAACCTGGCGTTTGGGGAGCCCTATTAAGTGCTTGCAACTATCATGGAAATATTGAGATGGGAAAAAAAGTTGCAGAACATCTCTTTGGATTGGAACCTGAAAATGTTGGGTACTACATTTCACTGGCGAACATGTATGTTAGGGCAGGAGGATGGAAAGACGCCGTGGAGTTGAGGCAACTGATTCAGGACAGAAAGTTGAAGAAGTTGGCTGGTTACAGTCTTCTTGACATTGATCTTGGTTAAAATCCATTCAACCACTGTTATTGCTTTAAACAATTTTATACTACTAACAGGTTCAAGTACACTTTTATCATTAAGAATTTTTTTTTTCTTGTGTCATCAATCTTAATATTGTGTAACTATATCTTCCTAATGAATTTTAATAATAGTCCATATTGATGACATGGGTAACACTAACCCTTTTATATCTTGAATTTTGGTTTAAATATTGAAATCGAAACGGCAATATTCCTTTTCCTGATTTCTGAAATTCATCAGCTATAACTGTAAGCTTTACAATTCCCGAATGTATAAGAACACCAGAATGCATTTGATAAAGCATATAAAAACATGTTTCATTAAGAACAAGATACGGCATTATAAATCCATTTCGAAATTATGAGAAAGTAGCCCCAATGGCGAACAATAGATCGTTCGGATTATTTATAGAAGCCCATTACTAGATTCAGTTGAACACCAATTAGATCACTTCCACTTCTTGAATTTGCCTCCGAATCCATGCTTCCCGTGCTTCCCATGCTTAAATTTGCCATGCTTCCCGTGCTTGAATTTTCCACCATGATGTTTAAACTTACCATGGTGTCCACCATGGGCACCATAGGCACCGTGGACACCATAGGCACCGTGAGCTCCATGGGCACCATGGGCGACATGATGAGCACCCATAGCAGCTGCAGCAGCTGCAGCACCACCAGCAATCACTGCCCCAAGAGCACCATGCCCCCCTGAAGATTGAATTACCAATACTTTAGCAACTTCCATAAAATAAACTTAACTATTGGTGTGGATGAGTCACATACAGTATAAAAGAACACAAATGTCACCATAACCTTGTCCTCAACACCACAATTAAAGACTAGAAGAATTTAAAACATGAGTCATATTCTCCAATCTGACTCAAGAAAGTCATACAAGGTTCCTTAAATCTCCATTACTTCCCTAATAACTATAAAGCTATGGAAGTGCCATAAGTATAATAATAATATTAGGTTAGGAAATTGACCTGAATGAGATGCACCGGGATAACTGGAGGGAGGGTAAGCAGCAGGAGGATATCCAGCTGGAGGGTAGCCTTGAGGTGGATAACCATGAGGGCCAGGGGGGTAAGCTCCAGGAGGTGGGTATCCTCCGGGAGGTGGAGGGTATGCCCCAGGTGGGTATCCTCCGTGACCATGACCAAGGTGTGAAAACAGCCCCTTTTCATCATGCTTATGCTTATCCTTGTCCTTCCCCATCTTTTTTAACACCAACAATCAATCCTGTCACATAAATTATACCCATTAGAAGGCAAAAAAGTTTCTGCATTTTTGAAAGAGACCACATAAGCTGAACAAGGAAATGCATAATCATAAACATTGGTAAACCAATCCTAAATTATCAGATTGAAGCACTCTATTGCAACAACAGTTTTCTTTTGGTTAATTGTTAACAGAATTCCAAAGACAAAAGTCGCCAATTCAATCCAATCAAGAGACAGATCAGGAGAGATATGAATGGGATGGGATCATACAAAAATTAAGAAATAAATTTGAGATCTAAAGAAAACAGAGCAACAATTAGGAAGTGATTCCAAATTTCGATTGGATTAAGGAGCAGGGAATGGGGAGGGGACAATGAAACACAAACGATCACAAAGCATGTCCTCTTGTCTAGGACTTCAAATTAAAACAAACACATAAACTAGAGATCATACGAAGAGCGAATAATAAAAACAACTAATAATACAAAAGAATACATCTAAGACAATTCGAGAGGTAAGAGAAAGAGCGGAGGAAAAAAGATAGTTCTTACAGAAGCGGAGAAATTGTGTCAGATGATCAACACAGCGTCAAGGTCGAATAAGATTTCGGATAGGGATAAATAAAACTCACTTTTTGGTTTTTGTTTGATTATTATACTACTTTTATATATAATATATTCAGAAAGATTCCACGCGTTGCTTAAACGCGTAGTTGACGCGGCGGCTAATGCGCAGTGGGAAAAGGACACGTTGCCATTTTGCAAATTTTTGACCTTAGCACGTTAGCATTTACTACTCTACTCGGTATTTATTTATGAATATATTTATCCATACGTATATTCCATTTTAATGAGTATTTTAATTTTAATTTTATTTTATAGTAGGAAGTAATTGTTTAATGCAATTGCAACGCTACTGCCCTGCTTTTTTCTTTTTTCGCAATAAACTGATTTCTGATATGTTCTCTCCTTTCACTCAGAAACGCAAAACCATCACTCTTGCTCGACTCCACATTCTGGTTTCCTTTACTTTAACTAGCCTGTTGGGTTTATTTTGAAATTATATACTCAATCAACCAGAACCAGGGCTCTTGTCTTGTCGTTTATTTTGAAATTATGCTATTGCTTTGAGTGACAAACTAAAAAAACATAGTAGTAATATGATGATGATACTATTATTAAACTGAATTACTACTGTTATTCAGATATATATATCTAGCAGAACTCAGAGCACTAGTACAACTGTAGATTCAAGCCAAACTCATAACATTCATGAGACAGACATGTGACCTTAGTGGGCTCTGCCCCACCTCTAAGTGACACAATCAACAAAACCTCAAAGCTGCTTCCAGTTCCTTTTCATCCTCACAGTTGTATCCTAACAAGTAGGCTCGTGCTGCCACAAAATCATGAATATGAGACATATATACGTATGAAACATATAAAAAAAAAACCCATGGAAAGACGAAGATTCAAGTAAGTTCCATTACCAAAACGGCCAGATCCCATGAATGGTTCTGCTTCATCTGTGCCACCACCTTGTTGCTGTTCCTGCAAGTTTGACGAATACATACAATTATTAGTGATCGATAGTAACAACCGAAGATAATGAACTCTCATCGTTCTTTAAAACAAAAATATTAAAGCAAAGGCTGCCCTCTTTCTCTTGTCAATGACCTTTTCACACTCTCAAACCAAAATTTCATGAATATAATGCTTTAAACTTCAAATGAACAATAATTAAAGAGAAATGACACTCACATCTGATTCCATTTCGCATGGTGAGAGTAACCTATCAAAACAGTGGCCTGAAATTGTGCATACCAAAAGCTCATTGGTAGGGTCCAAAATGACTTCTCGACAAGTATCATCACACACTGGGACAATGAAGAAAAGACAACAATAATTAGGCATGCAGTTAAACACATTATATTATTGTCTCAGAGAGTTTCCTCCTTCTATTGATATAGAGTCCTACCATGAACCTGCCCAGTCTTCTCACAAACAAATACATCTCCAATTTGGTAGTAGGAACATGTTTCTCCAGAACAAGCATGGTCAGCAAAAACCTTATCAGTCAGACCCCGACTGCTTTTCCACATAGATACTTGATCAGCAACTGTCTTGTCCAGAATTATGGAGTCATCCTTCACCTTCAGACATAGGCGGGAAAGGAAGTAAGAAACCAACCAAACGGAAACACTTCAGGGTGGATACTTGTGAAACTAACAGAATTAAGCACCTTCATGCACCCCCTTCAAGGATGAAGGGATGATCTATCAGTAATTCAACAAACAGGACACAAGCAAACACATTCCAATTCAAGCTATTAAGTGCGTTAAGGAAAAGATATCCCCACTACAGGATGATGATGGCTTCCCAAGAACATTTCTCTTGAAATTCATTTAGCACAACTCATGATTGTGACCCTACCATGGCATGCATAACTTTCAAGAAACATAGATGGCATATTTATTACTCAAAAACACATTTTTATACTAAAGGACTTTCCAATAAGTTATCCTACAATATCCCGGAGCGTATAAATTTAAAACATGTTAACATGTTTCCTCTCTTAATGGGTTAAATATCAGTAAAACCATATTACCTGTGAAGGAAGAGGTGCTTGGCTTCTTTTTGCTGCTTGCATTTGAATGTAGTACTCTTTAAATTCCGAACCACAGTTCCTAACAAGTTCGGTCATGTCCTCCTCATCACGCTGTAACAGAAAAATGCTAATATAAAATCTCAATAATGGTTGTTATGCAAAATGCTGATATTATATCCAAACGAAGTATGCATTCATATTATGCCCTCAAATTTTAACGAGATAAATTCAAATACCAATCAGTGGCATTTTAATGAAGACACAAGCTTACCATGCAAGGAAAGCTGTGTGCCTACTAACTATTACAAAGGTCTATTACACTGTAAAAGAGTTGAGGATGCAAACAAAATAAAAACCCAAAATATAAAGTAGTATAAAGCAGTCTTATATTGAGAAGTGCAAAACCAAAATACCTGAATGTAAAGCTTCTTCCAAGCACATTCCCTGATTTTTGTTGGAGGTAACAAACCCCAACGCATACAATACCTGCACAAGTTCAAATTTTTTTGTTTCAAGAAGCAAAGCCAGGATATGCTATGAAAGGGCCAATACGGGATATATAAAATTACAATTACATAGAGGCCATGTACATATTGGGTGGAGGCCTAGGACAGGCCAAAGATAAATGTAAGAAAAAATATTTCTGCACAAGTAACTACAAACAACCGGTAAATTTTAGATTTTCAGTAACCCAGATGTTCAATAGACTCAACAAGGAAATGTAGATGCACTTTCTGTCACTCGAATAATTAGAAATAACGCAGATAACTTCACACAGAACAACCAGAAATTCTTAAAACAGGAAAAGCAAAAAGGAAGAAACTTTGAATGTCAGAAACCAAATGCAACAACTGACTCACAGGCGACGCCATAAGGACTCATCAGATGCCGCATAATTCAGGAAACTGCACACCAGCGAGCACGATACGAGATCCTGTAAATACGTATACATAGATATATCATATATGAGAAACACAAGGTTAAAAATTGAGACTTTGATGAAAAAAACAAAGGTTTAAGAGAGCGAGTATTGAAAGAACCTCGGAAGAAAGAAATTTGAGGATGTGAGGGAACAGCTCAGGGGGTATCTTGCTGAAAATTCCACTTTCAATCCTACGAGGGACACTCGTCTTACTACTGTTCTTCACTTGGAGATGACCCGAACCCGAATCCGGATTCGAGTTGGAACAAGAAGCCTCCTCTCCTTTGCGTTTTTGTTCCTCTTCCCCATCATCTTTTTCTACACGCAACCGCTTGGCTTCAGGCTCCTCCGATTGCCTCTCCTAAAATCGAAACAAATCAAATTTATCAAACGTCATCGACGAATTATAAAACTATACGAAGAAAAAGAGGAGGGCAGGAGAGAACCTCATCGGAGAGTTCGGATTCGAGGAAGTTAGCCAAAAACTCGTCTTCGTCTTCTGATAAGGTCATGGATTCAATCGGGGGTGATCGGACGGTTAATTCGCCGGCGAAAGGATGGATTTTTTGTTTTCCAAGGAGCCGAACGGTGTCTGTTGGATAGATAGGAGAATAAGCCGACAGCACAGACAACACGCATGGGCGGGGCAGTTTCGGGTCAAGCCCACCCGATTCTATGCCTGATTGCGCTTACGTTACACTGTGTTTTGTCCTATTGCTATTCCCGAGCTCCAAAATATCTTTCTAGTTTCTACTGATTTTTTTTTATTTATTTTAAATTAAAATTTATATAAATGCTGTTGGGCCACGCTTTTTCCCTTTTCTTTGGGCTAAAAGATCTAAAAGCAAGCCAGTTAAGAGTATTAGCCGAAGATATACCAAAAAAGAGTATTAGCCGAAGACTAGGAATGATTTTACAATGTTTTCAAAATCAAAACTAATGTAATTACTATACTAAAGTACCATCTTCCCCTTAAACTTTTAGCATTCGGATGTTTTGTCCCCTCAATTTCAATTTTGGACATTCTGCTTCATAAACTTCTTTTAGCATTTGGATGTTTTGTCCCCTCAATTTCAATTTTGGACAGTCTGCCCCATAAACTTCTTTTAGCATTTGGATGTTTTGTCCCCTTAATTTCAATTTTGGACATTCTGCCCCATAAACTTCAATTTTGGGACGTGCCCCTCAGGCTAACTGCACCGTCAAGATGCTGATGTGGCAAGGCGACGTGGGTCGGGTTGGTTTGGCGTGGCATTGCCACGTCAGCATCTTAACGGTGCCGTTAATCTGAGGGGGAAAACGTTGCAAAATTGAAGCTCGGGGACAAAATATCCAAAATTGAATCAGGGGGCAAAACGTCCGAGCGTTACAAATTCAAGAGGGGGAAAATGGTACTTAATCATTTACTATACCCATAGTATTAGTATTTGGTTTATTTATTTATTGTTAAACTTTGAGATTCACATGATAACATCTATTTATAAACTTTCTTCACATTTGAATATAGCATGAGATTGGAAATTTTGGGGTTGAAATCAGATTACTGCACAAGGTCGAAGGGGAGGCGAAGAAGGTGGCTCATGCTCGTCAAAGAACCAAAAAAATATGAACATGCAATGTGTGCAGATGTGATGCGTCTCAGTCGTAAATGAGCTTTGAACAATGAGAGTTATGCTATTTTCCGCTACCCTCGGCCATGGACAGCGGTTTGGACACAGCCCTAGAGCTATTACTTTCCAACCATTGCCCATAACTTGAAACCTTCTCAATATCAGTTGGCAAAAATGTAAAAAAGAAGACATTTTCAACATCATCTCCGTCGTTATTTCCATTCAATGTTCAAATGAATCAAGGTTTACAACTGGAAAAAAGGAAAACAAGAAAGAAAAAGAAAGAAGCAAATGCACCAATCCTTTGGTAATAATAATTGGACTATTAGCAGAACAATACATTATCCTGACACGCTTGTATTAAGAAAGCAACATTGAAGCAAAATTGATACCTATCAGCCAGGGTATAACAACTGTAAGACTAGGGATGTAACACCATATAAATTCCTTGCTTCTGCTCTTACTCATCACTTAAGGAGGGATCTTGCTAAATGTTCACGGGCAGTGGCCAATGCTTGACTTATTGTCTGCAAAATATAAAAAATGAAAATATGATGGCAATTATCAATAAGATAAATGCAACTAATAACATGATTCAAAGCAACAAACCTGCTCAGACAAAGGAGCACCCGCATCTATACTATGACTAGCAACCTTCTCGGCAATAACATTTGCGTCGGTTTCTAGAATGATGCTGCAAAGGAGAAAAGAGAGTCACCCTCATGGAATAAAGTTACTTGAGATGGCTCAGAATCCCTAACTCCTAAGGATATAACCATCTTAGTTCCTGCCAACTCCCAAATGTCTAAGGAGGTAGAGTAACTGAGTAAGTTGACAAAGCCTAATCCCCTGTCTGATTTACTTATATATCTTGTGCAAGAAGTCTAAATACCTAATGTTTAGTTTATCATACTGTTGATAAAGGCTTCTCCCCTAATTGCTAGAAGGGCATTTTTACCAGATTATATATAAAAATAACACTTTAGAAGGCTAAAATGCACTATCTTTTCCCATTATATATTCTTTTTAACCCAATTTCAACAACTGGATCGACCTTTCACAAAAATGAGATGAATGAATAGGCACTCAAATAATAGTAAAATATGAATGACGATATTTTCAGTTGCAATGACAGGCTAAACTACATTGAACAGAGACTACTCTATTGCAAATTCCCTTTTTTAACTTCATTTATTCTGAGGCAGCACTTTAAAAGTTATAAATTCCAATAATCTTAACGACTACCAAGCAGACATAGATAAATTAAATGTTGTGGCAGTTATAGACAAGTAAACATCAGCTACAATAAATCATGTTGCATACCCGCCGTCAACAATCTCATCAAGGCATAACAAAATGAGATCTAAGTTCTCTAGTGCCTCTTTCTTGTCCACAGTGCCTCTGGAGAGAAGTAGAGATAACAAAAGGAGTCAAAATAATTTCTTAGTGATATGACCTGGGTAAAAAGATATGGAAAACAGTGTCTATAAGAGATTCTGAAAACCTTAGGATAAGGCCTACAGCATCAAAGAACCCTTGAAGGACTGTGGCCAAGATGAGCTCATTCTCATCTTCAGACCCAGTGACAAAAAAGTGAAGGTCTTGAACAAACTTGTAGACGACAACGTGGTTCTCAAACAATGTTATCTCCGCTGTAAACAATGAGACAGCAGCATAATTAAGCAGAATTGGTATGAGTATATCAAGCAAGGTGATTCCATGAGATTTACTATCCTCCTTTGCAAAAGACAAAACAAAGTACAAAATGATATCTCATGTATCTTTTAGGGCTAGAAGATCTTATTTTCTTAATTGATGAAATGAAACCACTAACCAGAACAAATTCTCAGTGTCATTTATTCAAATATATCTACTGCCCTTACGAGATTAAGAACATATATGATTCTCAAGCGAATTATAGTGCTTAAACTTGAACAACATGATTATTAGAAAATAGTAACACATAAAGGAGAAGGAACATGAAATGGAAAGAGGTATTAAAATTTGGAAATTGTTCACCTTCATTGCGGGCATTTGTCTTTTGAGTCTTGGTAAATACAGATTTCTCAAAAGCTTCCTTAGCAGAGTTAGTCGGCCAGTCATCTGAATAATATTTAACGGCGACACGATTTCCTTCGGAGTCGAGAAGAAGGACATTTTTAACAGAAGGACAAGACTCCTACACAGATCGGCATAAACACAATTAAGAATCGGAATAGCAAAGCTAGCTAATCAGAGAAAATGGCAAATGGGATCTAACATTGGAGTTGGAGGCTAGATTGGTATCCAAGATTCAAAATGGATTAAGAGCCCTTAATATCCAAGTCAGTCGGAATTCAGATCAAAAGAAAAAGCCAGAAATCAGATCAAAAACAAAAATATAGAATGCATATTACAAAGAAAAGAGGGATGGGATCGGAATCTCATTGTTTAGAAAGTAAGGAGTATAAAAGTAAATCGAAATTGATAAACAAGTATAGATCTCTGCAGCAGCGAATAAGGGAAAGGAAATGCAGCAAAATTTAAAAGTAAGAGAATGAAAAAAAATAAAAGAGTGGAGAAAGGGAGCTGACCATATTTGTTGTATTAGGCGAAAGATCTGATCCGCGCTTGCCGCAAGCGATGAGGACGGAGATGGAACTCTGTAGTAAACATATACTAACAGAGAAGAATAACAGATTCAATTATTCAAAAAAAAAAAAAAAAAGTCCGAAACTGAAATGCATCCCTTTGGGTTGGGCCATCCGCACAGATGATTTATTATTGGATCGTGATGAAGCCCAATAAACTATAAAAGGGTGCGCCCAACCAATTCTGGGCCCAAGGTTTGCACCATTCAACAGATTCCTCGACCCTTTTTAATAATTAGTCTTCACTCCTACGTGCGTTGCACGTGACCCATTAATTATAAGTAGAGTTGTCAAAACTTGACACGAATCCAATAACTCGTCCAATCCAATCGAACCCGATTTGACCAAAAAATAAACGATAACCCGAATGACCCGAGAAAATTACCTAACTCATTTAACCTGGACCCAAGTGACGATAATTCGAAACCCACCCAACCCGCCCGATTGACATCTCTAACTTTATAAATCAAAGGAAATAATTATATGTTATTCTTCTTCTTATTTTTAAAAACTTTAAATTCTTGTTATACCAACATGCTCCAAAAATAGAAACAGAGCAATCATTGTAATTAAATTTTAAATAAATTTTTAACTTAATTAGTTTTAAAAAACATGAATAATTAATGATTAAACTACTTATTTTAACTTTTAAACTTGATAATAATACTTTCGTTAGTTTATATTTTAATTGAAAATTTTAAAATTAAAATGGTAAAAATAAAATAATTATAAAAATATTGAATTTAATTAAATAAAAATAGTGTTTTCAGTTGCAAAAGTTTATTTTTAAAAAAAATTGTAAAAGTTTAAACAATGTCATTCAAGAAATATATTTAAAAAAACTAATATATCAAGTTTTTTAATTAAAATAGTAAAATATAATAGTAATAAGGATATTAGATTTAATTATATAAAAATAGAGTTTTTAGTTGAGTAAAATAGTAAAATGGTAAAATATAATAGCTATAGCCTATAAGGATAATATTAGATTTAATTATATAAAAATAGAGTTTTTAGTTGAGTAAAATAGTAAAATAAAATAGTTATAAGGATATTATATTTAATTAAATAAAAATAGAGTTTTTAGTTGAGTAAAACTATAAAAACCTAAACAATGGTAATTTAGAAATATATTTGAAAAATTAGGATATAATAGACGATTCAAAAGTTTTACAGGTGAACATACTTTTTAATATAGTATAGATAAATATACAAGAGGGTTACTCCGCGCTAGCGCTGCGGAATCTTTTCATTACAATCGTTTTGTTATAGTCATGACGGATACAGGATGGGGGCACTAAGGGCAAGGTTTCTCAGGTTTGAAAAAGTAATTTACAAATACTAAATTTAACCCATGAAATATTGAAATATTGATAGACTATTGAGCATTAAAAAAAACTTACTGGACTTGATATTCTCCAATTGAGTAAACACTTTCGCTTTTTTTTTTAAAAAAAAAATAAACATTTTCAACTCTCTAAATCTTTTAGCTAAAAAAAAAAAAAAAACTCTCTAAATCTAAAGATCAAAACTTTTCAGTCTTGCATCACATTAAAAACTTTTTTTTTTTTGTAAAATCACATTGGAAAACCTTTACTAATAGTAGTTAATTGTCTTGAACCAAATAATCCTATAGTGCATATAGAGACCACAGACTAAGAGAAACTGTGAGGAAATAGAATGGATGCGAAACAGAAACAATGCACCCAAACAATAGCTATTTTAAATTACAAAATGACCGGTCAGAGCAAGTCCAGAAGTAGGCAACGATTTTCCTGAAATCATCATTAAAATTCATTTTCTAGCCAAAAATCATTAATATTCATTTAAAACCCACTAACAAAGAGCATAATCCAGAGGGCATGGACCAAATATATATCAGATTACTTTAATGGCCCAAAACAAACAGAAATCATCAAGTGTGAATTGAGGGCGATGAAGTAAGAAGCCAGGTGATTAAATGACGAAAACGGGGCGATTAGCTCTTCCTTGGTTGAAAGTTGAAAGGGGCCGTGAGTCCTTTCCAGAGTGTACAAAATTAATCTATAACAAGAGGGATAGTCTGCGCTTGCGCTACAGGCATGTTTTTATGTGAGATTTTTTTTGTTTATTTGATGCATTTGTTTTATAAACAATTACAGAAAGTAAGATATTAGACATTGTAAATCCATTCAGTCATTTTCTTGTTTTTTAAAATGAAATAGAATATGTTTAAAAGTGCTTCAATTTTTGTGCCAAAAGAAAAAGTATTTGCATTCATTCTAAACAGTTCAATACATGCTGATATTTTTCACACTATTAATGAAATTAGATGAGTATAGAATAAAACTGGGTCTTTAGCAAAACAACTATAACTCTTCTAATTAAAAAAAAAACCCCCAAAAAAGATAGGCAAATGTAGAAAGGATCATTTGTCCTTGACACTTAATATGATCCATTAAAATACACTAATGTGTGTGAATATAGTTAATCATCTAAAAAATAGTCAACACAACTGAAATTTACTTTCACAATCCAACACAAACCATATAGAGCATAAGGATTATTAAGTAATTAGCAAATGGAGAAAGGACCAAACAGGACAAAAAGGTTGTACCTGCCTCCTTGGTGAAAAGTTGAAATGAGCTTTCAGCAAGAACCGTCTTCAAAAAAACAATTAACAGGGTCTATAAAAAACACACTTAGTATGTTAATAATTTCAGAAAATGCAATTTACTCTAATAACCCAACACACCCAATTATCAAAGAATACATCATAGAGGTCATACTAAATGTAAACTAAATATTTGTGTGCAAACCGTAAACGGACCCAACAAAAATGGACTGAAGAAGGAAAAAAACTTGAGCAACATATAAAATTACAGAATCCTCATAAAGCCCAATAGTCAATAGATTAACATATATGGAATTTAAAAAAGTGGGAACACCATTAATCATGCATTTAAAATGATGGGAACACCATTAATTGAAGTTAGATTCTAAAATTACATAAAAAGACAATGTATTTTTAGAGAAAGGGTTAAGATTAGAAGAATTTCAAAGTAATAAGCCATTTGAGAAAAGATCAAAATGGGGCGATAAGGTTGTTCCAGGTTAAAAGTTGAAAGAGTTTTTAAGTAAATTCCATAAAGTACAAAAATAATATATAGTATATATAATTAATTAATTAGTAATAATGATGATGAAGTATTATCCTAGTACTAGTATACGAGTCTATCCTCGAAAGTCGAAAGTAAATTTAGTAAATGAAAATTACTAAATCAATTAATCCCTAATAAATGGCTTGTTTAAATCCCCTAAAATTCCCGAGAAAATCTGACAAACTCTTGCCCTTCAAGTTTTAACTTCCGGGGAAGAAGAGAAGACCCCCGAGTAACCTAAAAGACTGAAAAACAAAGATTAAAAAGAAAAGACCCGAATGAATTCTGGCTCTGGAAGAAGGCCGAGAATCATGGCTTCCTCACTCTCAATGCTTCAAGATACCGTCTCCGACATCCTCTCTAGATTACCGGTCAAATCCCTCACCCGATTCAAATCCGTTTCCAAGAAATGGGCCGACCTCACCTCCACCCCTGCCTTCATCTCCTCCCACCTCCGTCGCGCCTCACCCGACCCATGTCTACTCGTCCGCAGCTACCACACCCAAACCGGTAACCAAAGCGCCCTCTGGCTCTATCCTGAACCCACTCGACACCAGGGCTGCTTCCTCTTGGATGTCCCCTCGGAAGAACCACTCCTTCGTTTCCCCAAAATCGTGGCCTCCGTCGACGGTTTGGTTTGTCTCGATGTTTCCCCTTGTTATGCTTCTGATTTCATTTTTTGGAACCCTGCCACTAGGCAATTTAAACGCCTTCCTTTTCCTCTGATCGCTTCTTCCAAAAGTAACCCTATTTGGATTGTCTTTATTGGGTTCGGCTTTGATTCTTTCAGCAGTGATTATAAACTAGTCAGAATCGTTTCTCTAAAAACAATCGATCCTTTCCCTTCTATAAGGGTCGAAGTTTTCTCATGGAAGCAATGGGCTTGGAAAGAAATAGAAGAAAGTTTCGACTTAACTGTGTTATGTGGAGCGGCAGAGGGAGTGGCTGCCGGCGGTACCTTGAATTGGTTGGCAATGGGATTGCAAGAACTCGCCAATCAAAAGTTTATTGTTTCTTTCGATATGGGAACAGAGGTTTTCAAGAGGATAGCATTGCCACCCATAACTCAATATGGTAATGTTAAAATTATGTCTTACATGGGATCGTGGGCAATTGCTGTATATCCACTTCCTAATGGTCCTGGTATTAATTGCTTTGAGTTTTGGGTACTTGGTGAGGGCAATGATGGATCCAAGAATTGGACTAAAATGGTCTTTATGGATAATTTTATCAATGTTTTGGTTCCAGTGACGACTTGGAGAGATACTGAATTGGTCTTTAAAAGAATGGGAGCTAAAGATGGAAACAGTTATCAGAGCTTTGTGTTGTTTGATCCAGTCGGTGAAGTATCGAAACGTCTTACGCCTGATGGTGTTGACATGTGTTTAGAACCTTGGAGTTATGAGGAGAGCTTGGTTTCAGTCTATGGGAAAAGCTAAGATGGTATTGGAGCAGAAGCATTCCTCAAGTTAGGCCAGTTTTAGTCAGTTTTTTCAGCTTGCTTAGGATATCGGTTTAGTAGGATTAAAAAAATTGGTAAACAGTTTTAGTTCAAGTATCTTTTTGTTCTCTCTTGCATGATGATGAATATGAAGGGATGTTTAGTTTATACTATTGCTCTCTCTGACTTCAATGTTTTTTGGTTATATAATTATATGGTGATGTTAGCAATTGACAAGGATTAGTTGATCTTTTCTGCAATTAAATGATAGCCTACTTTTCTGATGAGAGACCTTGCATTATTATTTTATGCTTTATATGCTTATGTGGCCATTTTACCTTGTTCTTGTGGTCTCCTTTTAATTCCCAAAAACTAGAAACAAACAGCATTGCAAGTTGCATCATTGTGGGTGATAGTGAAAGGGAAAGCTTATCATTTTCATGAGTTTATTGCAGTCGAGAATAGTTGGCTACCCAGAAAACTTTTATGGCTTTCTAGGAAGCATGATAGAGTTGTTCAATATGAATAGATTGAAAGTTTGGGCTCTGCATATTCATGATTGTATTTTGGAGCACAAAATCTTGACAGGGGAAATTAGCTCTGCTTTTCTTTGCTGCTACATAATTATCCACCCACGCTCTGTTTTATATGATTAATTAGTAGTAGTATAGTATTTCATTTTATTATTTAGTTGGTGAGTCGTGAATCATGATTTGGTTGTGCAAGTTTTTTGACTGCCTACTGTCATTTGAGATTTGTCTTTCTCACAAACCCAACCGTCTTCTTTTGCCACAAACTCTGCTTTCAGTCACAGCCATATGCTTTATGATGAAGCAAACTCTATTATATAATAATGTAACCCTTCTACTCAAAACCTTCCCTTCTTTTCCTTTTAACTTTGATTCAGCTTTGATATAATCGACCCCATGACAAAGCCTTTGAGGATTGCAGTAGCTGGTTTGCTATTATAATTTTGGCCTAGACTGTATAATAGGAGCTGCTTTTTTTTTTTTTTTTTTGGGCAATAAGGACGAAACTCGAAAGGATATATATATATAGGAGTTGCTTTTCGTTTTCCATTGTTTATGCAAAAATCTCAACATATACAAAGTACAAACCTGTCTCATAGAGAAGTCTTTGATTATGGGATAAACTTCAAAACTGCTCTCCAACATGTACTTTTGTCTTATGAGTTGTTCTATCGGTTTCCTCTTGAGTCTCTGGAATTGTCAGTTGACTCCAATATATTTCTTTACTCTTTTAAAAAACTCCGTCAGTTTGTCAATCCTGCTGTGTTACATAAATTATCAAAACGTTTTGTTTGAACTCGGTTCTGATTTGGATTTTAAGGGGGATTTTAGCCTTTCATTTTAAGGGGGCGTTTTGTTTGAACTTGGTTCTGATTTGGATTTTGTTTGAATAAGGCCTACTAAAAATGTAGAAAAATAGAATATAACTTCTCTATTTTCCTCAGTAAGCTCATGGGGTCATTGGGCTGGACAATCTTACAAGGTTTCTTATCTGACCCAAATTAGATTTAGGGGACCTTAATGTTCTGCATATCTGGTTGCCAATTGGTTGTGAAGCCACTATCCATTTATAATGTTCATATATATTCTGATTGCCAATCCCATTTCTATCATGAATATCATTTTGCCCAGAAATAGAAATCTGATCAAAATGTTTCCTGCATTATGCATGAAGGCACATTACATCAAACTTAAAGTTGATTCATATATTGGTGTCAGCAAACTTTGGATCATAACTCAATTTGAGCAATTCAACCAAAAACAACCAAAAGCAGAAAAAAATTATCATTTATTGGTTTGATTGGGGTAGAAAGTTTCCTGGTCAGCAAAAACGTTAAGATGGAGGATGGGCCGTTCCATCAACATGGGCTCAGAAGTCTGTAAATTCCAAATTACTTTACTCTGTTTGTGACTAAATCCATTGATATAATGCTTTTTAATCTACTCACCACAATAAGCTTTTAAGCCTTTTTCATTTTTCTCTGAGGATTTGATGCTCATTGCATCCACTATCAAATTGACACAAGTTCAATAACTGACAGAGAAAATAAGAAAAAGGAAGAGCTTTTGTGATCAAATAATTACAAAAGTTTATACAATAACGAAATGTCATTTTCTAGCTATGACTAAACAGATACCTTGTCTTGGCCAAAAAAAAAAAAAAACAGATACCTTGTCAAAAAAGAAATTTATGAGGCTTTAAAAGTCATTTAGATTGGTTTAGGAAAAAAAAAAAGTTTTGCTCTAATTATCTTTGCTACACTTTCCTTCATTGATCTTTTGTATTAAAGGAAAGAGACAATTGAAAAGAAATGCAAAAATGTCTTTGATATAAGCTGTCCTGATCTCCAACATGATTAACATTAATGCACAAATCACAGCAAAACTTTTCCCTCATAATTTGAGAGGATGATGGTGATTGCACACTAGTGATGTTTCTTCCGATATTAAATAATTATGATCCTATAGATACAGCTGTGAGAAAAATTTCAGATTGGAGTCAATGGTGGAAAATGGAAACTTCACTCTTTCAATCTGCAATAAATTATGCATCCCATGGATGATATAGCCCCTGCATATATGATATATCTATACAACTATTGAAAATTTGAAATGGATTTAATTGAAAAACACAAGGGCATTTCTAATTAACCAATTAGGCTTTTTGCCCCTTTATGCCCTATTGAGAACTGTCTTAATAAAGTGCAGAGAAACTGATATACACTGTCAGGCTAGTGAGTAGATTAAACCAGACACAAGGAAAAGGACCATACCTTATGAAAAAGGAAAAATAAACAAGCCTTTTAAGCCCCTTTATTTAACCCCACGGCCACCCTGCTGCTTCTAACCTAATAGATGGTGACAAATCTATATCATTATCGGCCTGCTCCTTATGGAACAGAAATTGACCATATAGAAGAAAGACAATCATATAGTAGCTGAGAATATTGGAGTAAGTTAGTGCTTAATTACTCTGTTAATTATAATCAACTTGTATGATTAACATAACCTCTATTTGAATTTTTTTTTTTAGTATTGGTAACCTCTCAGTATTCATAGCCACATAATTAGATTCCAATTAATTCGAAGTCTGAGTCATGTCAAATCCCAACTTGGTGAGAAACTCTCCTCCATACCTAACCATATATAAAATTCGAACCTAAGATCTTATAAGGGTTGAACGGTTTTTTATTAGATCAGAGATTATATGCGCTAATCATTGATTTAAATCCTCGTAAACTACATTATATATAGATTACATGACAATGAACAAACAACATATGATATATATATTAAGCAAATCATTTGCCAATGATCAAATCAAAAACCAGATCGAAGGATCATTTTCTAAGCTACCAAATCTGCAAAATAAAGGGACACCCTAACATGTAGTCATGTAGCAAATGTTAATCTAGAAAAACTTTCGAAGTCGACACATTGTATTTCAGAGGACCCTACCTCTAATAATGCAAAAATCATCTATAATTTGTTGTACTCTGCAGGTTGAAGCATTTAACATTTAGGTAAGGGAAAGTTCTTCAATTCCTAAAATTAAATATATATATTTTGTAAATATATATAAGCCATATTTAAGAACATTATCCTCAACTTTTCTTTCCCCAATTCTTAACCATCATAATATATAGTTGAGAAAATTTTCCACAGGAAAATGATTTGAAAACCCAAGTTGTTAAATTAACCCCACACATATATATCAATGCTAAATATAGTATTTCATATAAAATGTTAGGAGAGAATCTCAACTAGTTTCAAATGCCTAACTTAATTTAGATGAGAAATCTTACCCTATTTTTCGGTTATAGTGGCTGATCTTTCCCACATTGTGAAGTAACCAAGTTTGTGTAGGGATATATACACTTTTATGCTTGTTTTTGTTTATTTGGTTCCATTTAACAAACCTCTAAAGAAAAAACTTGACCTTTATTCACAAAATTGAATTATATATAGGTGACAATAATCCAACCAATTTCCCATGGGGCCCTAACTTTCTCCTCTCTTCCTGAGGCTATGGCTACAGCTAGGTTAAGCTGACCTCTAAATGCTTTAGATTTTAGAGTCGTCGAGAATAGAACTTATACTATTTAAAAAAAAAAATCGATAATAAATGATGGACTATGGTTAGCTTGTTCATAATAATTGCATTTATTTAGGAAAGAAAAAATATGTATATATATGAAGGGGTGGATGGCATGGCAATAATGATGATCTTATTTTGCTTGTTGTTCGTGCGTCTTGTGGTCCAAAAAAAAGGGTAAACAGTTTGAGCCTCCTCCACTAATCTTCTTTTTTATCTTATTTTTTCAGCTTTCTTAATATCTCATGTTATGGTTCTTACAAAGGGATATATAGCGAGGAAAATGACTTGACTTTGTATTATAGTGACATAAGATGGAAATAATAGTGATAGTAATAATTATATCAATCAATTATATGAGTCAATTGTTGTTATAATTGTATATGCATCAAGGAATCTTTTCTTTATTCAATTTGATGAACTTGATGGATTTTTGTTTTTTTTTACTTAATTGCAATAAACATAAACATGGCACATGAAGATTTGTAAAAGTAGGAAATTAATGTTTCACATAATGTCAAAGAAGGAAGATGACAAGTCCTTTCAAATATATATACACAAAAATAATTTTCAACCCAATTGGATTCTTTCAAGTACCAAAACGAAATACTATAAAAGAATAAAAGAAAAAGCAAAAGAAAGAGAGTTTTGGAATATAGTAGAATTAATAGAGTAAATGACTCAAAAAAATTTTTTGGTGGAATAAATGACTCAAAATTTGAAGTGATGCAAACCTAAGTTCAAAGTTTTGGGCCAACCAAGATTGAATTGGTTATGGGGTTTTGTCCCTTCCTTTTTGTGTTCACCTTTTAAAAAGTTTTCTCCCTTCTTCTTCATATATATATATACATAGGAGTATATGAGTTGACTATATAAAGAGGGCTTTCTAAAGAAAGTGGATTTCTTAAACAGAATTTTCTAAAAAATGGAAAAGGTCGGTGAATCATTAATTTTCATGATAATTCACTAATTTGACAAGTTTAATCAGTAGTATAACACAATAACTCTACGAGCCTACATGCTTAGACCTAGCTCAATGATTCATCAATCGAAAATGAAGTCTCACAATGGGTAATTTTTGTACTTAAAATTGCTCTTGAATAGAAAAGTACGTGAAATCTGAACATATTGTTCCTGGAAAAGATTCAATGCATGGCATGCTTGATTTGGACTCTATTGTTTGTGGTCCAATATCTTCACTGTCTTACTAAGAAATGCAGTTGTATTCCTATGTTTAGGATTTAACTTTTCATATCTGTCTATTTCCGTGCAACCCTAATCAAAATTAAAGGCAAAAAATAGTACAATGTTAATGTTATTATATCTAAATAATAATAATGCTTAACTCATTATGAAATCATGTAAAATATGAAAGTTTTCATACTATCGAACATTTGATATGGTGGTAGAGTTTTGATCTCTTAATTAATTCCAGTGGTTAGTCTTCGATCCCTAACAGCCTCAAATATAAAAAAGAAAAGGAAATTTAGAAGATAACATTAATATCAGGAGCATTCAACTTGGCTTTTACCATTCAAAGAAAAGATCAATTTGAATGCTCATATTTCCCGATCCCATATATAGTAATTAGAAAATTTGAGAACTTTTTTTTAAAGAAACAAAAACGAGTTTTACAAACGGAAAAAGTAGACGTAAAAAAAATTTCCTTTATTTGGTTTCCGAGCAATAATTTGCACCATTCCATTTGATAACTGGATTATTAAACACAACTCCATTTTTGCTATTCACCGTCCCCATTTTGACGCTTTTTTACGCTTTTGCCCTTTGCTTCATTTTCTAATCTTGAAACTATCACGAACGTAGAATAGCGTTAACGTGTTGTATTTTGATGACGATTTAAGAAAAATGAACGATAATGTGCCGTATTTTGATGACGATTTCAGAAAGATGCAATTTTTGACGAAATTTAGGACTGATGACCCGTGCCGTCCCAAGAGGGCGGCTTACTGTGGCGAAGCCGCCCTCATGGGGCGGCTTCACCATGGGCAGGCCGCCCCACTGGGGTGGCTTCGCCACGGTAAGCCGCCCCATGAGGGCGGCTTCCCCATGAAAAGGCCGCCCCACTGGGGCGGCTTAG
>AWWV01008340.1:0-60522 GCA_001974805.1 Corchorus capsularis
TTTTTTTTTAAAAAAATTATTATTATTTAAAAAAAAAAATTTGGTCTAGCCGCCCCACCGGTGTCGTCCCCCTGGGGGCGGCTGAGCCATGGCCAAGCCGCCCTCCTGGGGCGGCACTACCATGGCCAGGCCGCCTCCCTGGGGCGGCCCTACCATGGCCAAGCCGCCTCCCTGGGGCGGCCCTACCATGGATAGACCGCCCCCCTGGGGCGGCACCGGTACTAAACCCTTTTTTTTTTTTTAAAAAAAAATAGCTATTTAAAAAAAAAAAGCCTTGCCGCCCTAGTGGGGCGGCTAGCCGTGGCAGAGCCGTCCTAGTGGGGAGGCTCCGCCGTGGCAGAGCCGTCCTAGTGGGGAGACTCCGCGTGGCTAAGGGCAAAAGTGAAAAAAGTGGCAAAGATCAAAGGGCAAAAGTGTAAAAAATGGAGCGGTGAATAGCAAAAATAGGGCGGTATTTAGCAACCCCCTTTGATAAACGTTGGAAGAAAAAGCTAGCTACAGCCTACAAGGCAGGCACTACTGTTTAGCAACTTGTATTGTATTTTTGCAAAGTTTTCAATTTAGATTTAATTTGTTTTGCAAAACTAGGTTTCAACGTACAAAAAGTTTAATGAATCAAGATAATCCATCTTGAACCCATGTTCTCATTAATTTGATGTGGGATCCAGGGAGCTTAATTTTCAACCATTTCATTTGAATTTGATTCTCTCAAACCCTTAATTAGATCAAAACAATGACAAAAACCCAAATCCCCAGCCAGCCATATCGCAAGTTTGTTTGTTTATTAAAGGCAGATTCATAATTTTTCAAAAACATATCTAATGAAATTAGAGAAAAGAGCCCAAGACCATTACCTAGCGCGCTATATATATTTATGTGTCAATTTTGTGACATATCCCGATCCATGCTAATAATATCTTGTTAATTAACCTTTCATATCCGAGTTAAAATGAATTAATTGTTATGTTATACAGCTGCAACTGCAGTATAATATCTCAAGTTCTCAACTCATATTAGTCCACCCAATTATTAATTGACATACACCTACCATTTTCAAAAAATTGGCTTATTAACCTTTTTGCCTTTAAATTATAAGGCTAAGGTAGGGATATCAACAGGTAGGGTACACGTCATTTTGACGGTACCCGTACCCTAACCCTATAAAATTTTAGGGTATCCGAATCCTACATATACCCGATAATTTTTACAATCCTCCTACCCGAACCTTAACCCTATAAGATTTCTACTACCTATTAACTACCCGATACCTAATAATTACCCGATTAAATTCAAAGTCAAAGTCAACAAATTAATATATGTAATATGTTATAAATTAACTACTCACTATATATATATATGTAATATGTTATATATTTTCATAATCGGGTTCGGGTTACGGGTACCCAAGGGGTGACACCCGTACACTACCCGAACCCGAGTCGGGTAGACCCGGGTACCCGTTAAAAAACTACTCGTTGACATCCCTAGGCTAAGGACAATTCGCCCCATGAACTGCCACCTCGATCAGGGAGTAAAATATCTTGAACTTGAAAGTTCAGGAGGCTAAATGTCCTAAATTTGGAAATTCGGGATAAAATGTCTTTATTTAAAGTTTAAGGAGCAAAACGTAATTAACGTAATAATTCAGGGGACAAAAAGGCTAATAAGCATCGAAAATTTAGATTAGTTTAAAAGTTTGTGCAATATTTGGTGAAATAATAAATTCTCATAACTATTGTGTAAATTCACCTTTTACATTATATATATTGTTTTCTTCGACTATATTATATATCTAGGATCTGATAACTCAAACTAAAAGACATAATTTTCATAAGCATCGGTGTCAGAAGAGCTTAATAATTAGATGGTATACGTAATCTTGTTTTCCATTGAAAATACTTAAACCGGTCAAACTGTCTCTCCTTTACTATCTGTATGTTCTTAGAAGTTAGAATACGCGCATATAGTATACAATCTATTTCCAGCCACAAAATTAAAAAGATGCATGAAGCTGGAGTACTGTTACTGTCTTTGTTAGGGAAACATGCCCACAAGGCTCTAATTAAGAAGCATTTAATACTTAAGATATTGAAATCAAATTAACAACATTAAAAAAGCGAGTGTTTCTTCATAATAACATGCAAATGATGCAATATATCCTTTTAGCAAATAAAATGCATGCAATCACTACTAGAAAACTGATCTTCTGCTACGGACATTCTTAGCTACAGACAAATCCGTAGTTGATAATCACTAACAGCTACAAACTTTGCTACGGAGTAGAGATTGAAATAAGGATAACAAAATTTCGCCCAATTTCTTCAATTGCTACACGACATAGCTACGGAAGTTGCTACAGCAACGCAACGGGATCGTAAATCCGTAGCAAAGGCCGTAGCAATATGTTGTGCGGGAAACTAAAAATTGGCGGGATTTTTTTTTGTTGTTGAAAACTTTGGCTACTGAGACTAACTACGAACTTACTACGGATTATATTATAAGCAATATCTGCTACGGACGTAGCTACGACTTTGCTACGGACTTCTTATAAATTAAAATTAATAAAGGATGGAAGAGTTAAACGGAAAGAAAATTGAAATAAAAAATTATTTCAAGTTAAAAAGTTGTAAACTGTTTGCCGTAGCTAAGCATTTTGTCCGTAGCGAATAACAATTTAGTGTCCGTAGCTAAGCCTTGAAACCTAAAAACACCTAGACAACGTCATTTTTTCCTTAGTTCATTTCTTTCTTCTCTCGACTGGCGCAGCTAGGGATGGCAGCGGTGCGGTTTTTTGCGGTTATCCGACCCGTTTAAAACCGTTTAAAATCCGAATCCGTTTATTAAACGGATTTGGTGCGGTTTTGGATAGTGAGATTACTATCCGACGCGGATTCGGTGCGGTTTTGGTTTTAATACCTTGGATATCCGTTATCCGAAACCGTATAAGTTAAATGGTTTTGGATAGCGGATATCCGTTTAAAAACCGTTTAAAATCCAGTTAGTAAGTACCTAATAGCCCAAAATCACAAACCCAAATTTTCTAAATTGCATGGCCCCGTCCATTACTAAATTTACTACTACTAGGTCCATCCAAAAAGGGAGGAAACCAATTTTTTATAGTTAAAACTTAAAACAAAATAAAACAATTTTAGTTGAGAACTAGGGTTTCGAAAAATTAAAACATAAAAGCAAACATTGAACTATAAAAAATTGGAAAGTTTGCGGTTTCGGATGTGGATTCGGTTTTTAAGTGGATATCCATTTAATTAACGGTTTTGCGGTGCAGATTTGGTTTTTATTATGCGGTTTCGGTGCGGATTTGGATATAGGTTTTCAAATTTAAGCGGTTTTGGATGCGGTTTTGGATATTGAATTATTAAACGGTTTCGGTTTTGGATAGTCAAAATTTTGCGGTTATCCGCACCGCTGCCAACCCTAGGCGCAGCCTTTCACACAAAACCTTCTTTCACCCAAACCCTCACTTTTCGCTTTGATTCTTTCTTTCATAATGAAAATTCCAGAAATTTGTCTTTGATTCTTTTCCTATGATCGAAGCTGCTTCTTCCGCCACCTCATTGCAGATTAAAGGGTTTTGCTGCCGCTCTTAGGGTTTCGCCTTCCTTCTCTCTGTCTTCACTTCTTTATCGAAAATCTCTTTGATTTTTGTTGGGTTTAGGTTTTATTTGGCTTTCGGTGCCATTACTAATTATCTAATCAACTTAATTTTTTCAAATTTTTCCTACCAGGTTGCAGAACCCATTGTAATTAGAAGGGCAAAAAATTTCAGGAAGCAAACTCTCCTATACTCTCTCACCATCGGTAATTCTCTCTTGTAGCTCTCATTTTGTTCCTTGATTTGAGAAGTAGTTTTATTTCCGTTTTTGCTTAAGAAAACATTTTTACATTAAAGTTTTGAGTGAGATTTCGATGTTTTTGTCTATATGAGTTTATGAGTTCTGAAACTTCCTGCAATATCCTAAATTTTCCTCTATCTCAGTGTGAAAAAAACTTTCTAGACCAAAAAAAAAAATCTAAACCCAATTACTACAATTCAATTCCACTTTTTTTTTTTCCTTTTCAAGTTTGATGAGGTTAGAATTATAAGAATTTTGACCTAAAAAATGAAGTCACTTTTTTTTTTCTCAATTATTGTTCTGTAATATAGATGACACTAATATATGAATCCTGATCTGATATAAAGAAAGAGCAATCAAAATAATTAAAGACCATGATGATTTAGAGTGGGCATGTTGAAGTCTTTTCTTTTGTGTTGTTGTAACTGTTAACTGTATGAACGCCTCTTTTTCATGTCCTTTTCTTATGCCATCGCTATCTCTTCATCTGTTATTCTGCGAATTAGATTTGATTTTGGCAAAATCCCTCAAAAACCACTCCCAAAAAGGCTTCAAAAGTCCAAGTTTGGTGGTCTATACAGTAGAATGATGCTTTGATTTTCTTTCTTAAGCCGCAACTCCCAACTGTTGTCTTCCTGCAGGAGGCAGATTTATAATTTGGCTTCAATCAAATTTCTTTTCCTTGTGGGTTTCACCTTCTCCTTAGACCCGGTAAGCTTTCCATCTCTTCAAAATCATAACTTCTCTTCTCTTCAAGTTATAATTAAATGTTGGTAATTGCTAGAGTCCTTATTTCTAAAATAATAATACTATAAAAAAGAAGATGATCATGGAAGAATGTGTATTTCTCACATTCTAGCTAGTAATTGGGTTTTATTGGCATCCCAAAATGATTATGGGTGATGTAATATAAAGGGGGAATCGGCTGCTGTGGAACAAAATCCAAGCACAAGAGTAATGAAGCTAGTCTAGACATGGCTGGGTTGGTATGAATGAATAGGCAAAAGGACTTGTTTAAGGGAGGATAAGTGTGAGATAGAGTCCAAAAGCAATGGGGACTTAGTTTTTGGAAGCAAGTTTTGTGGGGAATAAATGGTTAGGTAATGAAGTGTTGGCTTTGTGGCTTTAAAAACCAAGTTACCTTCGGGGAAGATGGTGCATTCACTGGCACATTTTTGGATTCATATGAATTTGTTCCTGTTATTGTGCTATTATCAATTTTTTTAATAAGGTTTTTTTTTTGGCTTTGGGTGTATGGAAAAAGACAGAAGATTAGAAGGAATAATTTTGGGAGTTTGATGTTTCTGATCAGACTCTTTTAAGAAATATTAGTATATTGCTTTTATTATTTAAGAAAAAGAAAGGAAACCCACCACTCCACCGCCAAGTATGACCTGACCTCTTTGTTTATGTATCCATTTTATTTCCAAGATTGTAGCAACATGCCAAATTTTATTGTTGTTTTAGTGGAATATATATATAGTCAAAAGCAAGGTATTTTATTGTTTTTTTTAGCTTTCTCGTATCTAGTATGTGCTTTAATTGGATTTCACATTCTTGAGAGCCACATATAGCTTTCAACACATATGTTTCATTTTTCAACTTTGATATATCAGAATTCATAAAACTTCATGACTGGAGTCATTATTCTTTAGAAGAAAAATAATGTAGATTGTTAAAAGTTTAAGTATGTTTTGCTCTACAGACTTTGTGGTTAGACATAGTTGTTGGTTTAAATTAAATTGGCCTAATTGTATTGTCATTCCTTCATTAGACTAATATAAATTATTGGGCAGCCAAGATCTTTTTAACCTTTAGATATGCTTTGCAGTTTGTTTAAATTATAATATTAACTTTTATTCTCATCCAGCAATAGAGGAGTTGGTAGGAATCCATTGAATTGGGATAGAAGCTACGTTGGATTCTGATCAGATTAGTCTTTCAGCTTCTCCTGGGAATATTGAGAGAACATCATCATCTCCCAATCATTCAATCCAGCACCTTGATTCTGAACGTAACCATGAAAATGTTTTTAATGAAGGTGAAGGAACTCGAAGTGATGATAATGGAGATGAATGGTTTCGATAAGGTTTCAGGTATTATTTCTTTCCTTTCATCTTTTTTTTCTCCTGTAGATAATGATACTACAACCATGTTGTTTCTCTTTACTACAAGGTATTATGGTTCTAGATGATATTATTTTTGTGATGATGATGAGTCGATCTGATTCTATATTGATGTTTATTAGCTTAGAACCGGCTTTTTGATCGACTTTGTTACCTAGTTTGTCTTGGCTGATGATTATGAAGCTTTGAAATGTTTTGTTTTGGTTTGAGTGGATGGTTTATTTTACTTCTTTTACTGCTGTTTATTGGCATAAAAGTGAAACTTGGAACATTTAGCCTACTGTTATTTTACTTAGAAATGCTTCTTAATTGAGTAGGATTGAGTTTGTTTTTGGTAGTACATCTTTTTTTTAGGTAATTTTTAGTAGTACATCTAAAATAAGGAAATTTGGAACGTTTAGCCTACTGTTATTGCTTGATTATTGGAAATGGGTCCTTTAACCTTTTCTCCTCTTGGAGTTATTATGCCTTGAATATCTATTCTAAACTGGATTTATGTTATTTCGCAGCATATATGAGGCTGAGTGTGGGAGCATTAGGAAGTTGAGAACAATACCAATTTGACTTATGACCCTTTTTGGTCTAATGAAATGGTATTAAACATCTTTTTTGTTATTATTGTACACTTTGCTCAGTATTTAAACACTTGATATGGTTTGCCTTATTTATGGTCAAGGGATGTTGCTCTCAAACACTTGCCCTTGGCCTTTTGACTTGCTTTATTTTGTATATATATACAATATTCCAATTTTAGGAAATCTTATATATATTTGATATTTTAGACTAATATAATGTTAATTTTATTTACATTAGAGTTTTATTGATGATAACTAAATTACATTTATAATATTAAATATATAAATATTATATCAAAATGCCAAATATCATCAAATTGATACGAATGGTGCTACGGACCTGTTCGAGTACTCATTCATTAAAATGTATACCTATTAGCTACGCACAATTTATCATTAGCTACGACTAGTTAATTTATGTGTTCGTTGACTTTTGGTAATTTGCTACGAACATGATACGGCTTTGTTACGAACAAAGTTGACGGATTCAAGTCATCCGTTAGCTTCCGTTTACCGTATTTGCTACGGACTCTAAAACAATTGCTACGGGATTCATCCGTAGCTAATTGGGGTATCATATTCATTCCGTAGCAAGATTCCTATTAGCGACGGGGGTATCTGTTACGGACATGGCGACGGACGTTGTCTGTAGCTGATATGTGTTAGCTACGGATTTTAGTCAATTTGCTACGGATTTTGTCCGTTGCAGAAGATCTGTTTTCTTGTAGTGAATGTTTATGTTTATGTTAGGGATTCACATGTGAGGAAAACATCCTACATCATAAATTAAAAGATGGGTTGTTTGAGTGTGACATATATATATGAAGGACACAAGAAATTAATCACAAGAAACTATCAGTCTAGACTTTTGGTTTCGGGTTAGTGTCCGACATATATATGGGCTACTCGGTGGGCCTTGAACCTAGACAGGGCCCGGGTTCCTCTCCCAACAAGTGGTATCAGGGCTTGGTTGGATTCGATCGATGTGGTCCGTGCGCACGGTAAACCTGGTGTGATGCACGCCAGGGGCGTATGATTGTAGAGTGTTGCTCCCTTGCACTCCACGGGTTAAGTCTTGGATGATCGGTAATAGTCTTAGGACTTGACGGGTTGAAGGGTTGGATCGCACGGGGGAGAGATGAGGACTCACAAGTGAATAAGGGGAGATTGATTGTTAGGGAGGGAAACATCATCATAAAGAGATGGATTGTTTGAGTGACATATATACATGAAGGACCCAAGAAACCATCAATCTAGACTTTTGGTTTTGGGTTGGTGTCCGACATATATATGAACTATTCGATGGACCTTGAATCTAGACAGGACCCAGATTCCTCTTTCAACACTTTATATGTAAATGGTTTGAAAATGATGAATTAGCTAGAATGGAGGACAAGAATTTCATTCTGTTAAGAAATAAAATATGTAAGGAAATAATTGGTTACTTTCGGTCTTATAGTCTAGTTTGCAAATGATGAATTAGCTAGAATGGAGGACAAAAATTCCATTCTGTTAAGAAATAAAATATGTAAGGAAATAATTGGTTACTTTCGGTCTTATAGTCTAGTGTAGTTTTGCAGTCCCCATTTTGTTAAGCACAGAGCATCATTGTGGTTGATTTTGGATTAATTAAGCTCCCCAGTCCCCACCACATGTTTACTCCTTTAGTTAATTAGTTAATTTGATTTGAATTGATTGCTGTTAATAGAGTAGTAAAGTAAAAGCTTAATTAGTACTGTTATACTTAGAATTTTGACCAAGTGAAAAGACAGAACCAAAAATAAAATGACAAGAAAAGAGAGAGAGAGTGAGAGCTATGAAAGAAACAGTGAGGCAGAGACATTCTTAGGCTTTGGCTTTGTACGTACGTAGTAACAGCGCGTAAACAGTGACAATTGGACGACGACATACGCTTGGCTCTATCTGTTTAGGACTATTTCTTGACTTCGTCGTTTCCTGTTTTCAAGCCAGATATCATCAATTATGCTCTTAATCATAAGTCGTCGTCTAACTATACCCTATTAAAAGCTTTTTCTTTTGCCGCATGGCGCATGCATGCTTCATCACTTCTTCACTCTTCTTATATATGGATGGAAATTGCTTCATCCATCCATCCATTGCTCATCAATTCACGCTCATGGCCCATGGGGTTCACACGCGGGCGGCTATCAATTTATTGCTTAATTGCTCATTTAAGCGCTCAATGTTTGAAAAAAATGCTCACTTTAGGATTTACTTTAAAAAAAACTCGAATCAAAGCCTTACATTATAAAATCAGCTCAATTAAGGGCTTATCATCAATCACATGCGCTTAAGAGCTCATATTCAATATTTGATGGGAGGCCTTTGATGGAGTCAAGTTTGCAACGTTTGGTCCTAAATTGAGTTTGTTTAAACAATTGCCCTAAAATATTGAATATTTTCACAAACATTGGACTTCTTTTTTTTTTTTTAATTTAAACCATAATAATGAAATATGGGGTAATTGTTAATCCTATTTTTGATAATAGCAAAGCACATGCTAATTTATCAATGATCATCGATTTACTTATCTAATTTGTATGATTTTCTTTGCTTTGATTAAAAAAAAACAGTGATGTTGCAAAAATACCCTAGAACATGAATAAATAATTATAATAATTAACAAAAAAAAAAACAACAAAATGAAAGTATTAATGAAAGTGATTGTTTTTGCAAAATAGCTAAGCAGCATATAGATTATGGTTACAAATCATGTGAGGGGTGTTTGTGAAATAAGGTCCTGTGTCTCCTACCACCATGGAAGTGGGCACATGCTCCATTAATTTGCCTTGGCTTTTATGGTTTTGTGCCTTGTGCCGTGTGGACCTCATCATATTCAAGGCTTTTCCTTTTTTCTCCCCCATTTTCTTCTTCAATATGGTCAAATTGCTTTCTTTCATTGATCTTTTCTTCTACTATTTCTATTCGTGCAGCTCTCACTCAAACCACATTTAATTATAGTATCCAACAAACAATTATTGATTCATATACATCAATTTTCATGCAAGAAGTTGGCTCACCTAAGAACTCTTATTGGTGCAATTAATTCAATTTCAATATTTCTAATTTAAGTTGGATCTCATCGGTTATTATTGTGTATGTATATAATTTCTAATAAATTATCATTTCTGTGTGTGGATATATGAGGGGGCTTAATTTGAAGTGATTTTAGAATGTGATTGCCTTGATAAAAGAAGATATTGTTGTTGTGCGCAAACGGAAAATTAAACAACAAAAAATAAAGAATATAGGAAATTTATGTGGTTCGGTCAAGGTAAGGTACGTCCACGGACAGAGAGTTGGATTTCTTATTTCTTTTGATAAAAACGTTACAACAACTTTTTTACACAATAAACCCTAAAATATAACAAGGATATAATGATCAGGCTTAACCATATTGTGGGTGGCTCCACATCCATTACAGAACTCCATTGAAAATCTCATTCGGATTGTGCTTCCAATATTTTTGATTGAGTCATCAATTCGGGTCGAATTATTAATAATTCATTTCACTTTGTCTTTAACAATTGTTAAATGGAGAGGGACAAAGGAAGGAGAAACTTGAGCTCAAAATTTTTCGATGCAGCTGTGTCCTTAATTCTAAATCTCATTTTTTTTTGAAGTATTAATCACTTTAACCTTTGTTATTCTAAAAGAATGTTCTCATTCGCAAGACCAAATCATTGTAAACATGTGTTGTGGGTCGATCCATTTCCTCAAAAGCTAGTCTTAACACGAATTTCGCTATTGCCAATGCACAATAGTTTTTTATTTTGTTTTTTATTACAGAGAAGAGCATTATGAATCGAACTTCTGTATCCATATGGACCATATCCAATAACATATCTATCCCTTACGATTTATGGTAGATCCTTTTCTTACATAAAGAATTGTCAATTATATTTAAGAGTTTTGTTATATAGTATGAAAAATTGATCCGAAATTTGGTCTTTCGTGACGTGTTCTAAAACGGTTGGTCTAACAGACTGATCCCATCACTATTTAAGTAGAGTTTTTGCTACATAACATGAGATAACTAACCATGACACGTGATGGGAAACAAAATTCAAATCAATTTTTCTGATTGTATGGATTTCCTTATAATATTTAAATAGTACATTTTGATGCGACTATATGCGATTAGGAATGAATGGCAAGTGGGTCATTTATTTATTACTTATATTCTTCATATACTGGACAAACGAAAAATGAAGGAAAGTAAGACAAAATTGTGAGTCGTTCTAATAGAAATAAGATAAAAAGTGGATTCTATTTAGATAAATTGCCCAAATATTTTAACTGATTCGTGGATGTTTTCCATTACTCTTTGTTTGGATACAGGCACCGTGCTTCTTCTAATTTCGTGGGAAGTGGGAACCAAACACTGTGCAAGAGTTTGTGAAGGAAAAAACATAGTGCTGCTGCTGGGGACCAAAGACCAAAAGTTGATTTGCACCAAAGTGACAAACAAATGACGAAGTCAATCTGCCTTTATTGAATATATAGCTTCTTTTATTCAAAGTTTTTGAATTCCTTAACCAAAATATGAATGGTATCCAAAGCCAAATTATTATTGTACAATTGAGAGCCTTTTGGTAATTTACAAGAGTTAATTAAAAAGAAAAAAGAAATGATTTGATTAAGAAAAAAGAACATTGTGGGGATCTTCCTCATTTTCAGTGTCCATTAAGTAATGATAAAAAGAAAAGATATAGAACCTCAATTACGAAGAAAAGCAGCCTATACTTCTTTTTTGTTCTTCCTTAGTTTCTACGAATAACAATTTATATGGATGTTTTGTTTATAGACTCCAAAAGATAAGAATGTACTCTTTACAAGTTATAAAGAACCCATACTTTGGAAGAGAATTGAGATTTTTTTCTTTTTAATTGGAGGAAATTGTTATTTTTTTTAATCATAAACTTGATATTAAAATGCATTACACAAAAAACTTGGTATCAATATGCTTGATTAATACATCAGATACTTTGTTGGATGGTGTGCTATAGACTCTTAATTCTTTCTTTTAAGGGCAAAATGCATTTAATTAGTTTGCAAATATTAAATACAAATAGTTAGCAACAACAACAAAAAGCAGCAGCAACAAATTCAAAAAGAAAACCACACAATTACAATTCCCACCAGTAAATCAACTTCTCTTTGAAACCCTGTTTTAGCAAAAGAACCGACAAGTACATTTGATGCCTAGACTCTTAATTCTAATGACCATGGTTCGATTCTTAACAAATTTCAAGTTAAAAATATATAATAATAATAATAATGATAATAATAACAACAACAACAACAAACATGATATATGAATTAACTGAAATTTTTCTTTCTAAAAGTTATGAAATTATAGACAATTTTTTGTTTAAATTGACGGATCTACGGTCTGAGGGCTTGAATATAAATAAGAAACCTTAACCGTTTGGACTAATCTATTGACGAATTAACAAAAGTTTGCAAAAAAGAAATTGTTTGGGATCATTGTCTCAAAGGGTGGATCATGGATGTATATTTATGTAAATTAATTTGTGACCAAACTTGCAAATTAGATTCAAATGTTAAGATGGGTTAATCAAATCAAATTACCATGGGATCAAAAACTCAAGATGATATTAAGGATTTTTCTTGCATTAAACATATGTCGTAGACAAGACATCATCATAGTTTCTGACAAAGTTTTTTTTTTTTCCTTTTTCAGAAGAAAAAAATTACTAGTAAATTAAAGCAAATAAGCAAAATTAATTCAACGATGTCCTTGAGGGGGTTTTATTTCTTGGCCACAATGTTCATTGAGGTTGTGGTGGGGAAGGGGACATGATCGAGTGAGTAAAGTGCAAATAAAAAGTGTGTAATTAAGAGAGACACAAGTCTGCTTCTGCTCACGTTATTCACTTTCCAGTTTCCACATTACTTCAAACCGAAATACAACACAACACATCAATATTCCTTCAATTCAAATACCCATTGGCCATTTGTCAATTTGCAAAATTGCACCGCTCTCTCTTCAATTTTTTTTAACATTTCTTAAAACCAAAGTCTTATATAAAGTACTATTTTGGTTTATTTTTATTTACGGATCAAATAAACTGTCGGTGGATTCTCACCTTCTCGCCCGTCATTTTTAGTATTAAAATGGGGGGATGTTGAACTTAATTACCCACAAGTATCTATGTATTGGACCTGTCCGACATAACCCCAATCGACACTCTAAAGTTTAATCGATTGATTTCAAAAAATTCAATTCGTAAGGCAAATAAAGTAATTAGCTAATGGCCGAAAGGATAACTAATGGAGTAATTAGCTTAGATATACAGATTGAGAAAATGGAAAAGAAAAATTAAAGTTATACTTTGTCATCCAAATTTTTTCTTTAAAAGAAAGAAATAAATAAATATTTCAATAACTCTTTTAAAATTAATATTTTAAATCCGAGTCTTGAAATAGTTGAGGACTTCATACTGCTTAAGATCGGAAGCTACTCGACCTCATATTAGTTGAGAATTGATGTGATTATTGGAAAGGTTATACAAGAAAAACGTTTTCTTCCTTTTTATTATATATAGAGGTTTTCTGAATTTTTTGTCTTTTTTTTTTTGCAACATTTCTGATTTTTTTGTGTAAAAAATATAATTTTAAAATTTTAATCAAATTTGGTACGAAACACCTCCAAGTCAAGTCTCTCCTTATTCTTATATTTTTTCTATTCTTTTTTTTTGTGAGCTTTTTTACTTTTATCTTTTAATTATTGTATTTTTTTATTGGTCAATAGTCATTGCAAAAGTTTTATTTTTACGTTTATTTTTTTCTTCCCAATCTCAACTGATTTTTGAATTTGCATTAAAAAATGAAACCGTTGAAACATTAATTATCACTCTTTTAATCGAATCAATGGGTTGTCCCCTCCCCTTAAATGGGAAACCCTTATTCATCTAAAGATCACTCGCTACTATTTTGCTTTGAATACCTTAATTATTATGTATGCATGAAAAGGATAATAAAAAAAAAAAATTCTACTCTGTCATCTTTTTTCCAAGAAAGAAACACAAAACTTTATGAGATTTGAATTTACCTCCTCTCCGGTCTATGAAATGGAATAGATCGGAGACGCCAGTTCATAGTGTGATTTTGCCACTTGTCATTTATTTGTACCTAAAACAACACATTTTATAATTACATTATTAATCTTCTTAATATATATGTTGATGCCGAAATAATTGTCGGGCACAACATCGAGCTCCGAGAGAGGCCTTGTTGAGGCCAAATAATATCGAGACCCAACATCGAGCTCCGAGAGAGGCCTTGTTGAGGCCAAATAATATCGAGACCCAACATCGAGCTCCGAGAGAGGCCTGCAAGAGAGCAAACCGTGAGAAAGAGGCCCCCCTGTGGTGTTTTGGGGGGACCTCCTCCGACGGTCAAATCAGTGAGGTCCACTTTCAGTGTTTGTGAGTGTGGTGGAGTGTGATATCACATAGTGAAGCCTCATAGTGCATAGTAAGTGTCATATGACATAATGGACATCATAGAACCTCATGAAGTAGATGAGCCATACCTTGCCCTTTATATACCTTAGAGGTTTAGGCCTTATTTGGCTAGTGGGCCTTGGGCCCAAATCTGATGGTGATCAACATTTGCCCCCCAGTCGCGAGGGCGATTATAAAGTGGTCGGACGAGCGACTTGCTTTCTTTGTAGCGCCAAATGAGGCATCCAAGGTGTCCTGAGAGACCCGAGACGTTCGTCGGGTGGGAGTACCGAATGAGATGTCAGGGGTGTCGGTCGACTTTAGGTTTAGGGCCCAAAGCGTGGCATATCGTGTGCTCTTATGGCATCGTGCGCCTTTATGGCGTTTTGTGCTCTCCGTTTTTTTTTCAACTTCCTGTCGAAGGCGGGCCTTAAAGAGGCGTTTGGAGGATAGTCGTGGGGTGTGCTACCCTGTCGGTTTGCCTTAAGAGGCGTGACGACATCTTGACTTTCATTCGGAACTTTCCCGAAGAGAACGAGTGGAGCCCTAGGATGTACCTTGGACGAATGTCATTCGATCGAGGGATGCTCGATCTAACTGAATCGTGTGCATTGAACGGTTTTATAGCCAATGAGGTCTTATTGCCGACAATGGATGATGTCATGTGCGTCGATCGGTCTTATAGCCCGTGGGGTCTTATTGCCGATAATGAATGATGTCGATCGGCTCCTCTGCCTGACAGGGGGTTATGTCGTCATTGATGAATGTCGGTCTTATGGCCGAGAATGATCAAAAGGAAGCTCTCATGCATTATCACAAGTAGATAGATTAGTAGTCAAAGGAATATAAACAATGCTATTATCACGGAGCAGGGAGCGATAATTTCTAATATGTCATAGCATATACAATCATCAAAATGAATGATGCATGTACGAATAAGTACTAGGCATATATTACCACCATAAAATGATAAAGACATGTAGGCATGCTTAAAACGATGCTCTTGCATGATCATATTAATTTAATTTATGCATATTATCAAAGTAAATATGTCATAATATTAATGTATGATTATTGAGAAAGAATCGGTTAAATCTGACCTCAAAATCGGAAAGAGGAGGTCCGAAAACCTTAGGAACCGGTCTGAGTTTGCTGTGAACCGATTTGGTTTGAGCCGAACTAGAAGGTCAACGTCTCTGGACTGGACCGGTTCGGTCAGTGGTCTGGTGGACCGGTCAAAGTCCAATACTGACTAGGCGAACACGTGGCGCATTCGGATTGGCTTAGACTGCTGCTTGGGCGCCACGTGGCGCGATTTAATTCGCCAAGTTTGATGACTTGGCATGCTGACGTAGCCTTAGTGTCAAAGGAGTGATTACGTGGCATGTCAGGATTGGGCCACGTGGCGGATCAGAGTCAAAGACAGATCTGACGCGTGGAGGAGAAGTGCCGGCGCGTCGGGGCGCGTGGCGGCACCTGGCAGCGCGTCGGACCTCTGTTGGCCACAAAATTTTAGCAGCCGCTTCTTCGCGGTGCCCCCAGCCCGTTGGTCTAGGCGGTGTCGCCTAATGATAGCTGGTTTGCCGTAGATCTGGGTCGGAAGAGGCGGAAAGAGAGAGGAAAAACACCGACGGCGCGTGTGGCGGTGGCGGCGCGTCGAAAGTAGTTTGGCAGTGAAATTTGAGCTGGAGCTTCGTCTAGTTGCCCCTGCACGATGGTCCGGGCGGTGTTGCTCAATTGTGGCTGCGTTTTCGCAGATCTAACTCGACAGCGGAGGAAGAGGAGGGAGCCCGTGAGAAAGAGGTCCCCTGTGGTGTTTTGGGGGGACCTCCTCAGACGGTCAAGTCAGTGAGGTCCACTTTCAGTGTTTGTGAGTGTGGTGGAGTGTGATATCACATAATGAAGCCTCATAGTGCATAGTAAGTGTCATATGACATAATGGACATCATAGAATCTCATGAAATAGATGAGGCATACCTTGCCCGTTATATACCTTAGAGGCTTGGACCTTATTTGACTAATGGACCTTGGGTCCAAATCTAATGCTGATCAACAATATACTTTCACTATTTTGTTTGGTAGTCTTTCTTCTGCAGTTCATAAAAATACTTTTATTGCATAGTGGTATGATAAAAGTTCGATTCTTGAATATCTTAAAGTAAAGTTTGGTCCATGCATGCGAAATCTGTAAAGTTCAATATTTGCCTTCGACGGATGGGTTCGTAATCAAACCGTGACCTCTTTAATTAATTTCCCTTAATTTCTTCATTTTTTTTATATTTATAAATTAACCTTATTCGAACCGGTAACTTTTTCCTTTTTACCAGAAAAAAAATTTTATTTACTTTTCCTTGACTGGAAAAAGATTTATTTACTTGGATGCGTTTTTTAGCATCTGTTTAGTTATACAAAGTTAATTTTATTGTTTTCTAAAAAAAAAGTTAATTTTATTGTGTATTTTCACTAGCTAGCCAAATGTTACAATTGTAAGAATTAGTTAAAAAAAAAGCAAAGAAAGAAATTGAACAAACCACATACTTCTAAAGGTAGAGAGAAAAAGAAGTTAAAATTGGATGATGTGGAAAGCTCGAAAAAGCAGTCCCATCTCAACCAATGCTTATTCATGCATATAGAAGGTTGGAGAAAAGCATATTCTAAAACAACCAATAATTTTTTAATAAATAAATTATGTTACAATATTAATTAAGGATAATAATTTACAAGTTATATTAGCCCGCGCTGGCGTTACGGGCGTTCTTTATTTTAGAGTGGTGCTTGATTAACTGATTGAATAAGGATATTAATATAATCAATTATATAAGGGTCAAGAACATTTTTTAGTTCTAGAGTGGTGCGTGATTGATTAATTGATTGGATTATATAAGGTTGCAGTAAAAATGCAATTTCTTAAATGGATTAGTTTTAATTATGTTTCTGCATAAATCTTTGTAAGTTAGCTTTTTAGATATGCAAAATTAAGAAGGTTTAGAACATGTGTTTTTTTTTGTAAGTAATGAAAGTGCAAATAGGTAATAAAATATGCTGTTAATTGGATGATAATACTCACATTAAACAAATGGTGGTTTTAATTCAGAATGAGAAAAATATTGAACAGCCCATGTTGAAGGGATGGAGACGAAGAAGAAAGAGGAAAGAGATATGAAGGTGAAAACAGAGGGGAGTGATGGAAATGTTTAATTTTTGGTAAACCTGAAGATTGATCAAAACCGAGATATTGAAAGGAAGTAGCAACTGAGTTGGTGAGAGGAAAAAAGACAACAGCGAGAGAAACATTAATTAAAAGTAATTAAGGGTTTAGGGTTTAGAAGCAATTAATTAAAAACATTAAATATTAATTAAAAACCATTAAGGAAGGGAAATGTGTAATTACGAAAAAGGGTAGAAGGAAAAGGAATGGGGGAAACTCATAGAGGGGCTTTTTAGTCATCCGAAAAGTGTAATTACAAAAAATGGTAGAAGGAAAAGGAATAGGGGAAACTCATAGAGTGGCTTTTTAGTCACCTGAAAAGTGTGAAAAGACCAAAAATGGCCAAAAGGAGTCACCACATTAATCCTCAATTTGGCCTTTTAGTAATTTCCTATGTAGTTAAAAATAATATATAGTATATATTATATGTATACATCAATTATTTGAACTTCTAAACTCCCATGCAAATTTTTTGATGCCAAAAAAAAAAAACTCCCATGCAAATTTTATAATAAATAAATTATGTTATATTAATGATAATTTATTGTATATCTATACATCAATTATTTGAACTTCTAAACTTCCATGCAAATGAACATGATTAAAAACTTGTGATTCTTTTAGAAAAAAAGCCGGCCGAATTGTGCTATATAATAAATGGTATAAATTCTTCTTTCTTAGAACAATGTGGTATGCATAATAATCTTTCATGAAGCACTAATAAATTATATACAACTATAGATTGCTTCATTATTTCCTTCAAAAGAGGGCATATATAAAGTAAACAACATAAGGACCTACTTTTTGTTGAATTGACATGGAACAATTAGCTAGCAATCCCCCCATTACAAAGTGTTTCTCTCTATATCTTATTTGCTAAGCAATCCTCATGATTTGGTTTTGTGCCTCCTTTCAGTGACTTCTTGATCTTCCATTTCGTTCAATTATATTGTACACAAAGGAAGTTTAAATTTTCGAATTTGCTTTAAATTGACCTTAATTAACCAAATAATCATTATTGAGATATATGATATAATAATATAATTATTATTATATAGAAAAGATAGAATGAAGAAGAATAAAAAATTCAAAATCAAAAGTCGGAGTGGCGGTTGTGTTTGTACATATAGAACTGGGCCTCGAAATAAAAACTTGAATTGAATAATCGTACGTACAAATATATAGAGAGATTCCCCCATATCTTACTTCGCTTTCCTTTTTCATGAATAAAATCAATTGATCATTTTTCTTAATTAATTTGATTTCTAATATTATATCTTTGTTGCCATATATGAATTCTTACAACAAGCCAATTAGCCAAACAAAAGTTTTTCAGAATTATCTTTATTTGAGCCAAACCCAAGCCATGTAGGCCGCCAATTTATTACTGCTACTACTACCAAATTTAATTAAGCTCTTTTTTAACCATAAATGATAAACCCTATATGATGATGATGCCAAAAAAAAAAGTAAATTAACTTAATTTTAGCTCATAGTCTAGTGATCAATAACCCTACAAAGGAGGTAAATTGTATCTTAATTTTTGATACAAAGTTTTTTTTTTGGTACAAAAGCTTTCTTTTTCTTTAATTCCCATTTGTAAGTACATATTTCCACAATATGAAGTAGAACATAAGGCCAAACCGTCAAAGAGAGGATAAATTAAAGTAGGGAAAATTTTAAAAAAGGGTGGTCAACTAGGAATATTTATTAGTTGGTACAATGAAAATATATAATTATTAATAAGTAAATTATATACTTTACAAAATTTGTAACAAAGAAATATCAATTACCCTTATAAGCTTACCTTACTAGTACTTAATTATCGATTGATGCTTACCGTGAAAAGTGAAAACCCTTTTTTCTCTCTTTTTCCCCATCGTCTTTTCCCTCTTTTTTTCCATCGGCATCTTGGCTCTTATAATATGGAGACAATCAAAAGGTCACAATTCGAAATTTTCCTCGATTTATAAAGAAGAAATTGTTATTGATAATGGGCTCCAGAATTTTTCATCCTTTCTTGTAATACCTTTGCTTTTTTAACAATATTTCTAATTTAATTTTAATGCTTTAGGGTTTTTGTATTCTTGGTTTTTTAGGTTAAAAAAAACCAGAAAATTTATAAGATAGTAGTCACGGCACTCAGGTTTTGCATATTAATCTAATGGGATTCCCTTTCGTTATACTCCCTCAATCCCTAATTATATGTCCACTCTTGGTCAACTAATACTAAATTTTGACCATTATTTATAAAAAATATATGTAAAATTTAATTTTAAAAAAATATGTGCTAAAAAGTTTGTAATTCAAAATTTATAAGAGTTATTTTTAAAAATTATTTTGCTTTATATATTTTTTATAAATAATTGTCAAAGTTTAGTTTTATTGACCAAGAGTGGACATGTAATTGGGGACGGAGGGAGTAGTTTTTATCTCACTCAATAACTAATCGGACTCTTGTCAAAATTTTTCATTGAAATTTGAACCTGGAGTTCACATTTGAGAATGCAATTTGGTTTCTTAAGCAAAGGGTTACAACAAGTCGGGGAAATTAAATCACGGTCCATGGTTTACAAAAAAAAAACCCAATCATGTTATTGCTTTTCTTTTTATTCAATAAGGTTATAATAGTAATTGCAATGTCCGTTTTACAAATTTTCTAAAGCTTATTTGACTTAATGATAATTATTTATTCGTATTGTATCAACTAATAAAAATTCTTGATAGACCACCCCCTTTTGAAAATTTTCCATTAAAATATTACATGTACCAGTCATCCATGGTTCCTAGTCCGACTAATTAAATTACGATAGTTTGAATTTTTTTTATATAATTATTAAAACCTTATTACCAAATCAATATCCTAAATTTTGAGACTCACCTGCTTAAATTTGGGACTAAACCTATTTGATGCTAAATTTGTGCCTAAATCTTATAAATAATTTTAAAAAGTCACAATTTTAGTAGACGGGATCATAAATAATGTGGTGAAAGCGATCCATATAATAATTTTTCCAAAGAGAGGAATTTTTAAAATTAAATAATCAATTTCAATCAATTTTAAGACCAGGCCTAGAATTTAGATTCACATATTGATATTGCAATTTCATATAATTAGAACGAAATTGAGTTCATTTCTTTTTCCAACGAGCAGCTATATATTCCTTTTTCAATGCTAGATTACGTTGCTATAGTCCACTTTGTATTTGTTTACATATGGCCTAACTTTCTTTCCGTACTGCATTATTGTTAAACTAAACTAGAACTAGAACCTCAGCTCCATGTATTTTTTTTATTTGGATTTTTGTGGGGAATAAGATTGACATCAGATTTCGGTCATTAGAAGAAAGCAATTCCACCTAAAGGGACATCTATAAACCAATTTGCTAATTAAAGGAAAAACAAATAGAAATCCAAACTAATCTCATAAGCATACCGGAATGAGAGTTTAATTAAGATTCTAAAATTTGTATAAACTTCAATCATGTTCACAACTAACTGACATTTTATGAATCACAAATCCGTATTCAGTTATTAAACTTGTTAACTAAGTCTTCATAGTTAATTTAACTGCTTAAAAGCAAACAAAAAGTTGTCTCAACTTTCTTTCTTTCTTTATTTTCTCCAAAAAAAAAACTTTCTTTCTTTATCATATATATCTCCATCCATCCTTCCCAAAAACCTCACAAGATAATTTTATTTTATCATTCATTCATCATCCACTTTCTTAATCCAATAGAGAAAGGAAAAAAGAAAAGCCAATTGTATGCAAAGCTGCATAATTATTTTTTTTTTGTATATAGGGGAGGTAGAGAAAATGACTACTTAAGAGAAGTGAAGGTCTTTAACTCAAGTACTTTGCAAATAATTAAAACGAGATGGGTAGCCCGCGTTGACGCGTCGGGCGTCGGGCGTCTTTTTATTTTTTTTATTTTTTTGCTCTCCGTGCAGTTCATCCTTGAATCAAATATGGTTTTGTTGGTCTTTTCTATATTTAATACATAAATACAGTTTCTTTCTTATCTAGTCTTCATTCGACAATCATGTCATGTTTTTAGCTCTTGCTCTTTTGGCATTTGGAAATCAGTAAAACAATTAGAATGATGGTTATATAAAAATCCAATGATAAGAATGATGGTTCTTATCAAATATGGTATGGTATTCTACGGCTACCTCTAATGATCTTATGACTCTGAGTATCCAAAGAGCTATTGGATTTTAAGTCTTTGATAGGTTAATTATAAATTTGAATGGTTTTAGCCATCAAATTGTGTATGTAATGGAATGATTGTTAATTATTTACTTAAAATAAAATATCATTTAATCCTTGAATCAAATATGGTTTTGTTGGTCTTTTCTATATGATGGTTATATAAAAGTCCAAAGATAAGAATGATAGTTGTTATCAAATTGTATATATAATGGAATGATTGTTAATTATTTACTTAAAATAAAATATCATTCAACACTTAAAATGAATGAAAGTTGAGTAGGAAAAACGATTGTATCATTTTTCCTTTTAATCATCTTTTTTATAATCTTCTTGTCTAATAAAAAAAATGAGGATGGAGGGGAATAATAGTTATGTAGACTAATGTCATCAGTAGGTTTGAATATTGAGAAGCATAATTTCCTTTTAATAATTTTTCTTTTCTAATCTTCTTGTATAATCAAAAAAATGAGGATGAAGGGGAATAATTAAGTATTAATTAGCTATTATTCCCTTTTAATCAATCATATTGAATTTATTCATTATTAATTAACTATTAATTATATATTAATTAGCTATTAATTAGATATAGTATAATGGATGATTAAGGAGGGGCTTTAAATTAATATGTTAGATGTGAGAAATTACCAAAATGGGGCAATAAGGTGACACCAGATTAAAAATTGAAAGGGCTTGTTAGTAATTTCCATAGGGGACAAAAATAATATATAGTATATATTGAATTTATTCATTATTAATTAACTATTAATTAGATATTAATTAGCTATTAATTAGATATGGTATAATGGATGATTAAGGAAGGGTTTTAAATTAATATGTTAGATGTGAGAAATTACCAAAATGGGGCGATAAGGTGGCACCAGATTAAAAGTTGAAAGGGCTTGTTAGTAATTTCCATAGGGGACAAAAATAATATATAGTATATATTCTACTTGTAAGTAACAATAGAGCATATGACGGGTAGGAAAAGGGATTATTAATGGAAATGGGAGTTTTAAAACTTCTTCCTGTTACTGCCCATCTCCAATGGCAGAGTAAATTACCGATTCAGTTTGAGATTTACGGACCCATTAGACTTTCACCTATGTACTTGTCAGAATTTACACATCACTTATCAAATAAGAAACTGTGGTTAGCGAGATTCAAATCTAAGTGAAATGCACGAAGAGTCGGAACCATAACCACTTTACCAACTCCTATCAACGAATTTTATTCATAACCTTCTCAACCAATTAGGAGTAAAGGCGCCTAATGATCTTTAATTTTTTGTTCAAGTGTAGTGATGAATTTCTTTCAAATAAATTCTTACCTCTAACTATCTCGGCCGAGACCGGGGGTTTAATTTCTAACAAAATGAACCCAATGGGCAAAGAGAGAGCTGAAAGTAGAGGACAGCTCATGCTTTGGACATAGACTTCACACCAACCTTCTTCTTCTTCACTCTCCCAATCCCACCATTTTCTTTTTTATATATAACCCCACACCACTCTCTCTTACTCTTATTTATGTACATTCACATTCTCTTTTAACTCTTATCATGTAGTTGTACCAGTCAGAGGTTTACTATATTTACCCACCGCTCAATCCCTCTAATTCCCTTTCTCTTCTAAATTTCTTCCTACACTTTGGAACTTACTCATTTTTGCAGCTAACAAATTAAGAAATAACAAATGGGATACGACCGCCTCCGACCATCTGAACCAGGCGGTTCCGCTCCTGCTTCGACACTTGTTCAGCAGCAGCAGCAGCAACAAGAACAACCCAGAGCTAAAAACAGCAAGAGGAAGCTTGTTATCGTGTCGGTTATTGCCCTTACTATGATCATTGTGTCGGCGGTCTGTGCTGGGCTCGTAATTGGGCTCCGTGAATCCGGCGCCCAACCCGTTGGCACCGCAATCCGCCGTAAGCCCACCCAAGCGATTTCCAAGGCCTGTAGCAAAACTCGGTTCCCCAACCTCTGTGTCAACTCGCTCCTTGACTTCCCTGGCTCACTCACTGCTAATGAGCAAGACCTCGTCCACATTTCCTTCAACATGACGCTCCAGCACTTTAGCAAAGCTCTTTATACCTCCAATTCCATCAGCTACGTCCAGATGGATCCACGTGTACGGTCCGCATACGACGACTGCCTCGAGCTACTAGAAGATTCCGTCGACGCTCTCACGCGTTCCCTCTTCTCCGTCGTTCCTTCTCAGGACGGCAATGCCAATAGTAATGTCAAGCCGGGGTCCAACCAGGACGTGATGACGTGGCTTAGCGCGGCGTTGACAAACCAGGACACGTGTGCGGAGGGATTTGAGGGGGTTAGCGGGACGGTGAAGGATCAACTCGCCAACCAAATGAAGGACTTATCGGAACTCGTGAGCAACTGCCTCTCGATCTTCTCGGCGAGCGGCGGTGACGATTTCTCCGGAGTACCGATACAGAACAGGAGGTTGTTGGCTTCCGACGACGATATATCGGGAGAACATATGGACGGCGAGAATTTCCCGAAATGGTTGGGGAGGGAAGAGCGGGAGCTGCTCAACACCCCCGTGGGCGCGATTCAAGCTGACATCATCGTTTCCAAAGACGGAAACGGCACCGTTAAGACGATTACCGAGGCGATTAAAAAAGCGCCGGAACATAGCAGTCGGCGGATCATTATTTACGTGATGGCAGGAAGGTAAATACCGAACTTGTGGTGATAATGAAAAGTTCCCATTTTTACTAACGGACAGCTTTTTGCCTTTTGGCTTTTCTAAAAATCACTTTTATTCCATAATTTTCACTTACACTTTTCGTCACTGTTGTTTTATAACTTGAAATGACGGAATTAGCCTTAATTATTGCATAATTTGCAGTTCGTTATTGAAAATCATTTTTTTTTTCACTCTTGGTTTCCAGTTAATGATGATTGCATTTTTGACTTCACCGCTCCAATCATAAAGTATAGCAATAGTACTATCAATCATGTGAATATATAGTATATAACATATTCACGTGAAATTTTTATTTTCTTTTGAAGAAAAATGAAATTTTAATTTTTAAGTTAGGTAGGGAAGCATTTAGTGGAATGCTTTGGGGGAAAAAAATTACTACTTTTTTAAAGAAATATATTAAGGAATTAAAACTTTTTTTTGACTGATTTGTTAGTGGAAGACTTAGAAATTACTGTGTATATATTTCAGGTATGAAGAGGATAATATTAAGGTGGGGAGGAAGAAAACCAACTTGATGTTCATAGGTGACGGAAAGGGTAAAACAGTCATTACAGGAGGCAAAAGTGTAGCTGACAACTTGACCACATTCCACACGGCTGCCTTTGGTAAGTCTTCTTTAATTTATTTTTAATGAAATATATAGAAATATTTTCTTTATTTTACTATAACAACTTATATTAAACAAAAACATCTTACTTCTTAGAAGGGAAAAAAACCATTGGACCCAAAACCATTAACCATGCAAGAAAGAACATGAACATGATGTAGAAGTTGCACGTGGCCTGTTATTTTTCAAGACAGAAAAAAGCATATTTACTTATTTTGCTGTAAGCCAGCCACTTCTGTTCTTATCTTATCTACTTCCCTGTCCATATATACAATGGAAATATTGAAAAATTATAATTAGTACCCTTCAAAAAAAAACCTGAAAACAGAACAATTCCTGATGATTGGAATAACATTGCTTAAGCTTTTGCCACTTGAATTAGTAGTATTGAGGCTGAAGCTAATTGGAATAATTAGTAATGCTCTTTTCGTTATCCAATTACCAACATAAAGAATGTAAACTTGGATTTGTGGCTACAATCTAAGGCTTAAAAAAGAGTGACATTATTGGAGATGTGGGCCTTTTTTTTTGGCACTAATTGCCATATTATAGTAGTTTTTTCATCTGGAATCAGGCATTTGGCTTGCTAGCAGGGTGATGGATTCTTCCGGTGGCTAGGGTTCGATCTCGAGTAACAAAAAAATTTAGTAGTTTTTTCATTCTGATTAAACTCTCTAATATATATAGTAAATCATATGTTTTTGCATCATTTTCAAAGAAAGCTGTATTGATTGTTTATGTTTTTTATGCCTTTTACTAAATTTTGTTCCACATTTTCAGCGGCAACCGGAGCTGGATTCATCGCAAGAGACATGACATTTGAGAATTGGGCAGGACCAGCTAAGCACCAGGCAGTGGCACTTCGTGTTGGGGCAGACCATGCCGTGGTATACAGGTGCAACATCATCGGATACCAAGACACTTTATATGTACATTCCAACCGCCAATTCTACCGTGAATGTGACATTTACGGTACCGTTGATTTCATTTTCGGTAATGCCGCTGTGGTACTGCAAAATTGTAGCATTTATGCCCGTAAGCCTATGCCCTTCCAGAAGAATACCATCACTGCCCAAAACCGAAAAGACCCGAACCAAAACACGGGTATTTCAATCCACGCATGCCGGATCTTACCCACGTCAGACCTCGCGGCGTCAAAGGGTAGCTTCCAAACGTATCTAGGCCGTCCATGGAAATTGTACTCCAGGGCTGTGTACATGTTATCCTTCATGAGTGATCACGTTCACCCTAGGGGATGGCTGGAATGGAATACTACATTTGCCTTGGATACACTATACTATGGTGAATACATGAATTACGGGCCGGGTGCGGCAGTCGGGCAACGGGTCAGATGGCCCGGGTATCGGGTAATTACTTCAGAGGTTGAAGCAAACAAATTCACCGTGGCACAATTTATTTATGGATCGTCATGGTTACCATCAACAGGGGTTGCTTTCTTGGCTGGCCTACAAGTTTAAAAACCTTAAAATGGGTTTTTGTTTTTCACCCTTTTCTTTTTCTTTAGTTTTAAATTTGTATGAAATATATATAATTTTCACCTTCTCTAATTTTTTATATATAATATTGTAATAAGGGTCGCTGTTCTTGTCGATTTAACCTCCAAGTCCAAAACATGTTATAGAAGCCTAGAGTACGTATCTTAAGAATTTTACTACTACAATAAGTACACTTCTTTCTTTCATTTTGTTTGTCAGATTATATAACATTCCATATACATAGTCAAAATCGTGTTATGTGGAGTAATAAGGAAATGATGTTACATAATTTCCTTTGTTTTGATTTTGTTTGTCGCCCTTGGCCTTGGGTTGTTGTTGGTTGATGCAAGCTTTTTTGGGTAAATGACATGTGATTTATGAGGCTGAGATTTACTACATTAAAAAATCTTTGGTTTCTGTCGGCGGCTAACTCACTAGAGAAATAAATGCGGACCCGAGCCACTGTAAATGGCATTGTTGATTTATATATTGGTCATCAAAGCAAGCCCATTGACCATTGAGCTCGACCCACGGGGTTCGTGGTCGTGGACCCATAGTTTAAAATCAAGATGGCCTACTTTCAACCCTGTGTCCAATCTAGACATGTGGCTTGAAATTTGCTGGTTCTGCCTGTAACCAGGTGCCAATCAATGAAGTTTTTACTTTCATAATTCATCCGGAAGAAGAAATGTCGAAAAAAGGAAAAAGTAAAACATCTCCACCCTTAACTGATCGAAGACTAGTTTCGAAGGTATTTAAAGTGTACATCGAACACAGAATCCAGCCACTTAGTACAATGTTTTTTTCACAAGAGACTTTTGTTCTTTTGTTGGAAAGGTCAAAAATAGATGGCAAGTTTGGCCTCCTAAAAGAACTATGGGTGCAAATCCAGCTGTTGGTGGAATAGTTTTAGCTTCTTCCCTTCGCCTGATCTTTAATTTCACATGGCCTATCTCTGAGTTGTCTACTTATCCAAAAGCTTGCAATGAGTCAACATCAGACTACCATCTCTCCACTACACACGTGTCCGAATCTGATTCGTTTTAATTTATGCTGTATCGTCAAATAAGAGAAAGTATACTATGCATTGCTTATTGCTATATATTTATAACCAAAATGTAAAAGTTCCACAATCTACTATTTGTTCTTCAATAGGTTCCTTAAAGCTAAAGGCATTTCTAGGTAATAGACTAAGGTTTTTTTAGACGTGCTGCACAGGAAAGTTAGATGTATGTATGAACAAAGCGAAACAGATGATGGGGACACAAGTTCTAGCAACAATTCAAACCTTACAAAGAACTTGCATATGCAGACCATTTAACAAAAAAAACATATGGACTACCAATACCATCACCTTTCTGCAATAAATCTGCATGTGCCAAGATGCAGACTTGCAAAGCTAGTCGTTTTCAGGGTTTATAAAGTCAGCTCATCAAGATGCCGGTCCATGATTGATGACAAAGCTTCCAAGAATGAATCATCACTCATTCCAGGGAGCACAGCTTCCTCTGCTTCTCTAACAATCTGCTCAATCACCGACTCCTCTTTCACTGTTTCCCTGCACATGATTCTTCCGATAGCGTAGGGTGTGAGTCCTCTCTCTGCGCCTTTCTTTAGAAGCATGGTGGAAATGCGAAGGGTGCGAGCAATCTTTGGTGGCATGTCCCAACCATGAAACTTCAAAAGTTCAATGTCTTGTTCAGCATTCAGTGACTTGATATAATTGATGACATCAGGGGAATAAGGTTCATGAGCTTGAGGCCAGTACAGCCAGTCAAATGTGCAATCCTCAAACTGCAAATAAATGAGAGCAATAATAATAAGGTGATGAAAATGAATGCTAATGTCTGATCTATCAAAAGAACTGGTATGCCAAACTTGCAACATATGCAAATCTCAAGAAATTCAAAGTGAACATTCTAAAATGACAATAAACATTGTAGCTTTTTATTTAGAAAGCTAAGTTCCTGCTTCTTGCAGCTTCAATATAACACCAACATGTGAAGTCATTATGGAAAAAATTAGATCCGACAGCTAAACTAGAAACTTTATTTAAGTTTGTGACAATAACTACGTATGCAGCAAGAGAAGATTAAGAGAAGGCTGCCAAGCAATTTATTTCTCAACATGAAGAGTGACTGCACTTTGTTCTCAAATGTCAAAATACTTGATTAAAAGCTACATATATAATAAAAAATAAAGAATCAGGACAGCATTGTCTGAGGCAAAGATAATTCTAACAAAATCACATGAACTAAAGAGAAATATTCAAGCTAGACTTACATTCTCAGGCAAGCAGTAGCCATGATCAATAGGAACAAGTGAAACCCGGCCTTCCTCACAATTTCTTGTAACCAGTATGTTTCCAGCATGCCTATCTGCATTTGCCAACCTTATGTCCAACACAGAGATCTTGTGCACCTCATCCACTGGGAAAGCACGAGGACCCATATCTTCACAACTTCCAACATTGTTAACAAACATCTGCAACGACCCAATCTTAATATTCTTGGAATCACACTCATAACCATCTGGATAATGAAATCCTTGATGCAAGCACTTGACCATCACAGTGGGAGGAACCCCAGCAAAACCCTTCTCTCCACTACCAAATGAGCGAGGTCCAGCCATTGGATGATCCAACAGGTAAGCTGCAACTTCCCTCAATGCACCTTCTCCTACACGTGTGCCTTTCTTCAACCCTTCACCATCTAATGACAGGGGGAGGTCCCGTGGGTTATTTACAGCCATTGGCTCTTCATCAATAGGCTTGAAGACCGAGACCGACTTCTGACCAGATGAATCTTGCATGAAGTAAGCGCCACCTGACCCCTCTGATGACTGAATAGGCTTATTGCCTCTCTTTAATCCATTAAAAGTTAAGTCAATTAGTTCTTTAATAACTAATGGCAGTTCAATCTTTGAATTAACAACCAAAGGCTCCAAAATGAGATCCCTTAGCAACTGCTTCCTTTGCATAACCTGGTTTTCCAGAGAGAGTGCACCAAGCTGGTATTGTCCTGTTGCATCTGTCCCCACATTTAAATTCAATGCCTCAATAGAAACTTCAAAATCTTTTGCAATAGGTAAAGTCCTTACTTTAGCAGACTTCCGAACCAGCAAATGAATTACAGCATCATTGTTTTTGCAAATATCATTAATTAGTGTCTGATCTTCAAGCTCCTCACCTTCCCATACCAGTTCTTGATTCTTGAGGTTAAGACATCCTTTTCCCTTCTTAGCAATTTGCTGTTTCACATAACCCACATTTCTACCCCTTGCAACATGAAACTTGAACTCCTTACCACACACAGTCCTGACAGTGATAGCTTGGAGATCTGAAAGCCTTAACACCAGATGCAAAACATTCCCATCAGCAACTCCATAGTCCCGAACTCGAGAATTATTCCGAGCCAATTCTCTTCCTTCGAAAACTAGCTTCTGGTTCCTCACAAAAAATCCTTTTGAATTCTGAATTCTCAGCTTCACAGAAGCAATTGAATCCGACTCCATTACACGCATGGGAATGACAGACCCACCGACAGTGAGAAAAATTAAGATCGAATCACTCAAATTATGACCATATCGGTTTGCAAAATTTCCATGGAAACTGAGGGACTCTTCAGTTGCACGGCTTAAAGCTACACCGGCAATCGACATTTTCTGCCCTGTATATAAAACTAGAACGTGTAAAAACCAAGATAAATCCCCAAACAACACAGTGGGAAATTGAAGAGACCTTTAGCCAGAAACTCTCAAAGCTGCAACAATTTCTGATTCATTCTGAGAACAGCAGAAAAGCTTTAGATCTATTTTACCCTTAGATATCCTTGGAACGTCAAGGCAGTTCAAGACCCTTACTGCAATTTCAACTTCAAACCCCTTAAAATATGCCAAATAAAGCTGTAATCAGACAACAGAAAAAGCATTAGTCAGTGTTTGATTACAAGAGAACAAAAGAAAGTGAAATATAATAAAACACTCATGTCCAGAAGAAATCACAGGAGATTCCTTTTCTACAAAATAAGAAACCATTGATTCCATCAATTTCTTCACTCTATTTATCTTGTAAACACATAATAACAATTATAATGAAAGATACCAAACTAATGCTTTCAAATTTAAACTCTTTTAGCTTAGTTATAATGATTTTTAAAACTTCATTCACATTTTCCTAATGTCAAACAGCAAACAAAACAACAATAAACAGAAATAAATTTTAGAAAAGCATCCACATTCCAGCTGATGCTCAATTGAATACTAACACACAAAACACATTTATAACCAAAAAAAAAAAAGAGGAAAAAGGAACCTTAATTTTTTTGTTTAAATTCTCACTCACACTTTTAATTAACCAACAAGAAAATATCTACAACAGTAAATCTTCAAAAACCGAATAAACACTATTGCGATTTTGCAAATTTTTTATCCGATCTCCTTGTTAAGAAACAATGTGAAACACTTTAAGCAGAAAACAAAGCAAATTTCCCACAAAAAACTAAAAAGTACTAAATAAATAAGGCATAAACATTAAAACATATCTAAAATATAGCAATTTAAAAAATATAGCTACGCAGAAAAATAAAACAGATGATTTAAGTAGCCAAACAGAACTGAATCAAGAACCTAGATAAAATTCGAAATAGAAAATGATGATCGTACCTGAAGAAGACGAAATGCAAAAGACTAAAAGAAAAGAAAAATATTTCTCTTTTTTTTAGGTTTCTCTCCAATAACTACTCCTACAATTTAACTTGCTTTCGAAAAAGTTTCTGAAAATAGATTCCGAAACTTTTTCTTTCTTCTACGAGTCTTGACGACGCTCTGAGCGAAGAGAGACTGACGTCTGAGAGGGGGTTTTAGACTGAGCTGATTAATTATGGGACTATTTATAGTGTCTTACATAATGGTTTCTTACGCAAGTTTCGTATGAGTTACCGATTAATTACGGTGTCAATTACATCGATACATGTCAGCTCTTGGAAGACCGGTTTCCCCATATTTTTTCAAGAAAATACTTGAGAGTCCTTTTGCTTGTAGTACTTGCTTGTGTAATATAAAAGCTTGATTTATTTGTAGCAAAAAATAATAATAATAATAATAAAAGCTTGATTTATCAATTTAAATAGTTAAAAAACTAATTTTATAAACTCTCTCTTTTTTTGTTGCCAAAAAAAAAATTCTCTCCTTTTCGCTTTAAATTTGATTTTTTAAAAATGAGAGATTATATTGATAAAAAAATTATATAATAACAATATAATTAATAATTTAATATATTTGCTAAAAATTCAGAAGAGTGTGCTCAGATTCTAGAATAATCTCATTTTAACCTCTTAATTATTATAGTGTAAACAAAGAGAAGCCTTGATAAAAATATAATACTATAAATAAATTAAATGTGCATATATATAATGTAGGTGAATAAATACATTCGGCAATTTTGGATGGTTTCCTGTAAAAAGTTCATATTTTAAATACTATGCCTATCGCCATTTTCTAGGCAGAAGACAAGAGAAGAGGTATTATATTTTGGCAAATTATATTAATACCTCTTCTCTCGGAGTATTAAATTTGAATAATTTGCCGCGTACATGTCTCTAGAACAGAAGAGCTCAGAAGGGTGTTTTAGTAAATACACAATTCTTTCATGATCCGGTGTGAATGCTACTATGTCCGCACCTCTTGGATTGACCCTTTAGATTGGTTCCACGTCAAAACCAGATAGCCGGGAAAAAGGTTCCATCATCCTTGCATATGCAAGCCAATAATATCGTGCCACGTCACAACTCGGCATAACTATGAATTTTCCGTTTTAATAATAAAAATGCGTTCACTAAAGTGAAACGTACATGCTTAACTGTCAAAAAGAGTAATTTCCTAGAAAAGATTCAAAATTTTCCCCAGGTTTTCATTATCTCCCCATCACTATCCATCTTTAATCCCCCATTTATTAGTGAAATTGAAATTGTTTCACCAAAAAAAAAATTGAAATTGAAATTTTAATTTATTCTTTTACAAAAGAGGGGGAAAATACAAGAGTTCTCCCACATTTTATAAAATTTAAAGAGGGTAGAAAAATCCACTTCCCTTAAAAGAGAAATGAACCCCCCATGGTTATACAGAATTCTCTTTTTCAACAAACAACACTAGAGATGTCAGATAATGTATAAACAAGGAAGTTTCTACCTCACAAACTCCTCTCTATGAATTCCCATATCCTCTCTTCCATATAAATCCGGTCCCGATGCCGGCGTGGCATGTGGCGTTCATCTGGAAAAATCAATAGCTCATATGTCTTTCCAGCCGCCACAAGTGCATTAACAAGCCTTGCCGTGTGCCTAAAATGTACATTTTCGTCGATCATGCCATGAACCAATAGCAGTTTTCCTTTCATCTTATTAACGTGGTGCATCACAGAGCCGTACTCATAGCTTTCAGCATCCTCAGAAGGCAATCCCATGTATTTTTCAGTGTAAAATGTGTCATATCCATCCCATGATGTAACCGGTGCACCAGAGACTGCACAACAAAAAACATCAGGAAACCTGGCCAATGCCATGGCTGAGAGAAAACCACCGTAGCTCCATCCGTACAGCCCAATATGGCCAGTTTTTGCAAGCCCTTGTTTGATTAGCCATTCAGCTCCTGTAAGCTGATCCTCAGCATCAACCCGGCCAATGTTGCTTTTGAGACAGCCTTCAAATTTCAGTCCACGTCTAGCAGTTCCCCTGTTATCCAACTGCAACTAACATATTTCAGATGAGGAAGTAATGGGATGTTGAGGACCTAGTAATGCTCTTCTTTAACAGCTTGAAACATGACAACATGTTTGTGACATAAACTTGAATTTAGTAACTGCAGTGAAACTCCAAATAAACTAAATATCCTAATCTAGAGAAAGAATGACAAGGTACATGATAAGTTGCAGGAATTACAAACCTTCCAAACTAAAATGCCTTTGCTCCTCAAGTATTGCGCTCTCATGTCAACTGTACTTATCCATGAATTAGAAACAAGCTGTACACTAGGTCCACCGTACACACTGATTAAGGTTTTGTATGGCGGGGGCCCAAATCTTGTTGCATCAGGCTTGTATAAAGCCCCATATAGTGCAGTTCCATCATTTGCCTGTATCTGAACTATCTCAGGAGGCTCAAGTTGAAGTCTTTTAAGCCTGGGAATTGTGAATGGCTGCTCATATAGAGGCATTATTACACTTCCATCAATCAAGTTGCAAAGCAAAACGCTAGGGGGAGAATCAAGAGAATCATAAATATCAACAAACTTTTGCATGTGGTGATCAAGCACAACCACGTGTTTTCCCTTGCCATGAGTCAATCTGACAGGGGCTTGCAAAGTAGAATTTTGATCTGGGCACAGTTTCGCTTGGTACAGGTGCGATTCCAAAGGTCCATCAAAAGTTCCAGTGAAATACACAAGCCCAGCAGCCTCATTTATACCGGCAATTTGCTCAACCGTCCAGTCACCCTCTGTTATGGGTCCTAAGCAAGTCCCATTAGCATCATGCAGATAAAGATGTCTAAATCCTGTTCTTTCACTTGCCCAGATGAATCCCCCAGAATATCTAGTGGCTCCTCTGTCCAGAGGAGTAAAGCAATCATGTAGATTAATCCATGGCTTTAGTTCCTCAACCATGATAACAGTTTTGTGGCCTGTCTTGATATCAAACTTAAGGATCTTTAATTTGGAGTGAGACCTATTCAAGACTTGTGCTGTAAGAACATTTCCATGCATCCAGTTGACTCTAGCCAAATATTCATCATCATAGTTTGATCCCCCACATAAAAGATCCATCCAAGTGACGGGACCGCCAACCGTGGAGACCACCCCAAGGCGAACTTTGACATTTGAAGCTCCTGCAAAAGGATATGCATGGTCTTCTTGTGCCTCTGGACCAACTGAGCTTTTGCCTTGGTGCATAATTCTAAAAAGAGGTATCTCAGAATAATCAACCTCTGTAAATGCAATGAACTTGCCATCAAGTGACCACCAATACCCAGTTTTTCTATCCATCTCCTCCTGCAATCAGCAAAATTCCCAAAATGTTAGGGCGAAAAATCTACATTCACCACAGAGATACTAAAAATGAAACAAGAATGAACTTTGGCAGCATGGTCACATGATGGCACTGACTGTATGCCTCTAAAAGAAGCTGTGAGTGTGACTACTCTTGGCACTCAAAAGAAGCGGTTATTAGTTCAGAACTCCTACTAATAAGTTACCAAATTTACATAAATAGAGTAAACATAAAAAGAAAGGAGATTTAAAGAAACTCTCACCTGAGCTATATACTCAGCAAGTCCATGAGTCTGCAATTCATTTAAAATAGTGTCAAATTCAAGAGTATGAAAGAAGAACACTAAACTAATGTCTGAACTCTAAGTGGCAGCAGAACAGACCAAGGAGTCATAGCATATATTGTCCTGCAATCAGCTGATTAAATTCACATGCTTTCCTCAACCATGTAAATTTAGAACAACCAAATAAGTGAAAAAAACTCAACTTCAATCACATGTAGATACTGGTAATAGAAACTTACCAGATTGTTCCCATTGGCACCAAAAGTTAATTGCCTTTGTTCATTGTACAACAGATTCATAACATGTAGCTCAACGTCTCTTATGTAAGCAAGCATAGTACCATCTGGAGAAAGATGTGGATCAATAATTGGTGAAGTTGACAAGCTTGGAAGCTTGAGCACTGGTTTTGAACCAGAGAAGTCCTGGAAATATATCTGCGCACAAAAAGAGACCAAATTACCAGTGAAAAGCAAATTTTAAGCTGTTAGCATTAGCTGGATTAAAGAAAAAAGAATTACATATAGTAGCATAAAAGAAAACAATGCTAAGAGATCTTAAGTGGTAACATATCAGCAGAAAATGATTACATTGCTGGGAAACAAAGTAAGTTGGCCAGCTAATTTACACAATTCGGAACTTTTAATAATAACTGAAGCTAATGTTGAATGTGGAGGATATAAAGCTATAACCAACTAGTGAATGGAAACAGTGCTGGAGAGGTGTTAAAGGGTGCTACATATGATAAGATAAGCTCATTAGCAGACAGGTTACTGTGGTGATGGTTTTTGAATCTGCAGTATCAGTAATAATAATGGGTATGGTGGGGAAGCTTATAGAAAAACCATAGTAGCATGACTGAACTAGCATGCAAATTGCAAACTGCAAATTTTAGTTTATTAGGGTTCAATGAAAAGGACCAACTGGCGCAACTTAGGAACTAGTCGAAAAGAAACTTCTTTAACCTCAAATCATGCATTATTCTTCTTAGAAAATGCCCTGATGCCCCCATAAAGAAAAACTCAAGAGGCTTTCACTCTATTGAATGAGTTATATACCAATACAGCAAATTCACCCTCATTGATTCCAAGTAATTTTTCCAAGATTTTATAAAGATTACAACAAAATATATCAACAAAGAAAATTCAATAATCAAAATGGTAATATTTCGCAGAAGAAGACATGATAGATATTGAAAAGGCTATAATAAATTATGCAGAATATCATTCAGAGCATTAAACGATACAAGTGGACTAAATATAAGTCTTTATCATAGTAAAATAGATTATAGATGCTTGAACATACCCCTCCAGGTAAAGGCACCATAATAGTCTTCTTCTTCGAGATAGTCTTCACCCATTCATAACGTGTGACTCCCAGCCCACGCTCCCTCGACCTCTCCCTCCTCAACTTCTCTTCCGGTGATATGTTACTCTCATCGAGACCACCATCCGGGGGACAGAAGAATAACTCTTGCTTCCCAGCATTGAGATCAAAGGCGAAAACCTTTCTACTCAAAGTGTGATCAGGACTAAACAAAAATGCTATCAAACTATCATCGGGACTAAAACTAACAGAAGTAGGCGCTACATATCCAGGCAATGGCGATTGAACTATCTCTTCAACAGGGAAAAGAATACAATCGTCAACATTTTGCGCAGCAGTGCTGTCAGTCACAGGCATATTGCAGGGGGACAATGATCTTGATCGTTTCAAATTCTTCTTGTCATCAACTGATTGCATTACAAAGTCAAGGAACTCCTATTGATTCAAATTACGACAGAGCATCAACATCAAAGAAGAAAAAAGGAACTATTTAATCCAAAAAGAAAACATCATCATGAATTCAGACTGTAAAAATCCTTCAAATTCAATGATTCAACTAACTGAGTTCAAGTTATTCTAAATGTTCTTTCAATTTACAAAATATATGCAACTAACTCATTCTGAAAAGTCAATTGATTATATCTTATTTCTATGCCTCAGCTCAGCTAACAAGAATAAAAACCAGAAAACGGCCTCATTTCAGAGATTCAGTCTTCAATTCCCTAATAATTTTTCTCAAAAACCAAACAGGAATTAGTGAAAACAGACAATTAATAAAAAAAGAAAAACACTTAAGAGAGCCATTACCTGCTAAGAAACTCCAAGAAACAACTTCCTAACAAAGCTCTCAGCATCACGAGAAATAATCCAGTGGATCCGATCACAGCCTACTGAACTGCACCGAATCCACACTTTTTCCGTGAAAACCAAATCTTTCTTCTTTTTCCTAATTAATTAACTAGTCTAAAATTTGAAAGCAGCAGCAAGCAAAAGTGCAACTTTATCGTTTTTTTCTTTTCTTTCTAACTTTTTATTTTTCCAGAAAGAATAGGATTCGAATATTACCTGCAAGATGAGCTGAGCTGATCGGCCATAAAAACAACTTCCTTAAACACAAAACAAATTAAATTAGAAAATAAAATTCGAATTAAGAATTAAGATTAAAAGAAGAGGGAATTAATGGAGTTGGATTCTGTGGGATTTTGTAATGGCAGATAGAGAAAAAGCGAGAGAGAGAGATCTATTCAAGTAAGAGCGTTGGACTTGAAATGTGCATTGAATGAGAGCTGATAAGATAAGAGAAGGGAGAAACTATTATTAACATTAAATTAAATTAAACTTAGTAATTAAATATGGTATATTAATCATTCAATCTTGGAAAATTTGGACACTCCATGTTTTCTCTAAACACGCGCCAACTCTTGCGCGTCATTAGATCAAGGGGAAAATTAAGAAATTAATGGATAATTATTCATTTATATAAAAATTTGTTCTTATTTTTGGATTTTTTTTTAATTACTTACAACAACGGGATGTTGCTTGTTTTGTCATGCTGTTGGATGGCGAGTTCAGAGTTGTTCTCTCTAGAAGTAAAAACTATGAATCTATGATGGTACAAACAGTTTATTTCACTGCTCAAAGAGTCGCGTGATCTCTTATATATACAAATTTAATGAAAGAAAAGAAAATTTCAATTTCAGGAATTTCTCGAATATTATTATTATATAATAAAAATGGAAAAAGATAACAAGAGAAGACATTTTTTTTGCACAAAAGGTTTACCGTCATTTGGAGCATCCTTTTGTGTTCAAACAAAGTTAAAGAGCTTTTGTTAAGAACAAAAGTCTTTACTTCGATTAGGTTGGTGTGATGAGCCGATAACCCCAAATTCAGCCAATGAGAGAGTGACACTAATATGTTCTTACCATACCATATTTGGATCATCTGTATTTGATTGGGACCCCTCCACTCAATCAAGGCTCTTAATTTTTGTGATAAACCAGATAGCATAGAAGTTGATTTTTTTTTTTTACTTTGGGGGGGGGGGGGGGGGGGGGGGTTAAATTAGTATATATTCTTTTGTCTTTTGAGGATTGAGTGATTGACTTTAAGCATCCAATTCCATTTCCAAGTTTTCAAGTCATTTATAATTATTGGATTTGATCATTGTTTATATAGGAATTTGATTATTTAAGAAACAATGATAATGATCCAGATTAAAGTCACTTCCTTAATATCCACGGTAATTGAATACGAGAATATTTATAGTATAATATAATATTGTACGGATTTGTTTTAAATTATCTATTGACACAATTTAAGTCTTAATTTTTAAATGCCTATCATTATCATAATGGAAATTTGATGATTATTGCACAAAGAACTAAACCCAATTTACTTAATTAAAAGGTGGTAAAAGGGGGGAAAATTGAAAGATGGGGTTTTTTTTATGGGATGAAAGTAACATGCAAGTCTTATTTTACTTGTAAAAAGGATAATAAGATAGGTGTCTCTTGGGGACCATTTGGAGGAAATGTTATGGTATGGATAAAAGAAAAGGGAAAAAAAGTTAATGGGGGGATTGCATAGTCATATTTTTGTTGCTCTGAAGTTCATGTGTGGTGTCATTTCAATCCATGTAATATGGAGGGAAATAGATATGCATATGCATACATCAACCCTTTTTGTTTTTGAGTTTTCTTCATCATTTCCAAGTCTCATTTTTCTCAGCTCATATCATAGGCGCAGGTTGCATCTGCAATTGTGTTTGATAGTACTACTAAACTTTTCCTCAAATTCCTTACCAGAGACAAATTTTATGTTCTTTTTTTTGCATAAAGTTCAACTTCTCCCTTAACTAACGTGGGGAGTTTCCAAGATTTTTAAGGATCACAAATGTTCAAACCCTTTCATTTTTAGGGTTTCTCAAAGTAAAGAAAGAGCCAAGACTAGAAAGTTCCTTCCTCCTGATGTTTGTAGCCAAGTCTAGCGGTGCAACTGCAAGGGACCCACATTATACTAACCAACGCCCACCAGCCAGCTTACCATCTTGTTGGGCCTTGGGAAATGGGCTCTTTTGCCGATTAGGGACTTTAAAAAGCCTTATCTTTGAAACAGGATATCTACAACTGCAATTCAGCCATCTTGTCTTCATCTTGATCCACTTTACAAACACTCAACCGGACAAGGTTTTGTCTTGTTGACTCTTGACCCAAACTGATTTTCCCAAAATTCTCTCAATTTTTTTTTTAATTTTTTTTTTACATCAAGAAATTAAAGAAAAACTCTCTCAATTAAGTTTAGTATTACTTTCTTTTTGGTTCCTGAGCCTCCTCATCTTTAGCCAAAACTTTCACTCAACTGTTCCATTACGTTTCTGTTAACATCAAGAATCAAGATACATGCGTATCAGCATATATTGGAGTGGAATTATCAATCTGGCTTAGACTCTTAGTTTGACTTCAAGGATTGGATTGCAAAACTCATTTCTTCAAACTTCAAACTATTTTATCACACAAAAATTTCTGATGCTCAACACCAATGTACATTCCCAATGGCCAAAACATATCTACAACTCTGTGTACATACACGTCCCGCAATTCCGAACAACTTTTAACAAGCTGATTATTATGATTATATGGCAAAATAAAAGTTGCAGCTTGTGAACTTGATCTTGCTTCTTTGGCTATACTCCCACCAGGGGGCCTTCATTCTTCTTCCTCTACACCATGCAAAATCAGATATTCATCTCCCACAATATACACAGATAGGCTTCAGCTTTCGGCGCCCTTTTGGGTTTAGCTTCAGTATTAATTAAGCCTTAAACATCTGATTCTTCAACCTCAGATGCAACCACAAAGCTTGGGAATGCCAAGGTTATGTATGTCCCTGCAAGGCTGAAACACATATATAATTCACCAGGAGTTCATGAGTGCCAGAGAAACTGAATCACAACTTGGCAATTAAGATAAAGCAAAATACTCTGTAGGAAAAGATAAAGCAAAATAGTTCATGATTCAATACCCTTCTAATTAGTTCCTTGTAGCACTCAAGGTCAAATCCCTTCTTCCTCAATGTTTGAGCTGCTGCTGATATCTTTTGGAGTTGAAATTGATGAATGCCTTTTCCTTTCTTCCCAATACCTATAGCAATAAATTAGCTTAGTATGAATTCAAACGTTTGAAAATATGAAGGGCAGATTATGGAAAGTAAGATATGGATTATGCATTCCAGTATTTACAAGTGATGTTATGGAACTAATTAGTGACCAAACTTGCTGAAACGAAAGTAAAATAAATATCACTATATAAGGGCCAAGAGTGTAAATCAAAGAGTCTAATTGGTTTCACCTATTCATTCCCTACGACCAACCTAATATATAGTTCCATTTTTTCATCTATTTTCTTCTCCATACTTTACTTGGCATTGAAAATAATGAAGGAAAATGAGAAAGAGGAATAGTCTTTATATTTAAATTAATGAGAAAGAAGAAGAAGAAGAATGACCTGATCTCTGCAAGCAGAGGACACCAAACATGGACTTGAGGGATGTGGGAGATGGAAGGCCAGTCATGCCCTGTTTCCTTATTAAAACGTTGACAAAGAATAGTACTTGCCGTTATCCTCAATTGTTGGAGAGCTCTACTTTGAAGAAGGTGGTGTGGCAGCGTCTTTAACTCTCGGCAAGCCACTATGTGTAAGCATTGTAGTTTGGGCATAATAGTATTTGAACAAGAATGCTGCTTCTCATATTCATATTCCCACTCTTCCCATCCTCTGATATCACGAAACTTCAATTGTTTCAAATTTGGGAAGAAGGCAAAATCAATGTGATTAACACTAACAGAAGAAGATGTTTCAATCCCCAGAAATTCTTCTCCCACTTTTTTCACCTTGCCCATATCTTTTATAGTTAGGGTATCAAGGAGAGGCAACTTCCCCAATGGAGGCAAGCTTTCCCAGTCACAAGATTTTAAAGTAACACTCTTGAGCAATGTCAATGACATGATCCAATTGGGAAACACAAGACTTCTACAAAATTTTAATTTTAAAATCTGGAGGTTTGGAGGTGGGTGTAAGGCTTGGAGAAGCAATGCATCAACCCCCATCCTTTCATGTTGCTCCTTATCATCCATTCCATAGAAGAAGAAATTGAGAGTCAAGGAACGGAGTCCAGTCTTTGTTGAAAGTCGTGCTTCCCTTGCCTCACCTTCTGCCACATAATCTCCCCACAGTTTTATACATAGATTCCCTTGCAGATGAATCAACTTTCCCAAATCTGCAAGGCTTAATGAATCCGATGATGATGACACCCTAAACACTTCCAAGGTTTGTAGACTTGTTAATCTCTCCATTCCCTTTGGCATAATAACACTTATATCTTTATTTAGAACATGCCTCAAGTTGATTAGCTTTTCCATCCCACGCGGCAGTCTTTCAAGAGTACAGTTCCTAATGTTTAGAGTTTGTAGGTTACACAAGTCACAAAGGGTCTTCGGCAATTTTTGAATAACATTTCCCTCAAGACTAAGATATCTCAGATGTATCAATTTTCCTATTTCTTTTGGGAATTTTAAATAATCACCATACAAATCTTCTTCACAATAAAAGGTTAGCATCCTAAGGCTAATCAATTGATGAAATAATTTAGGTAAAGTTGCATATAACTTTAGTCCATCTATACGGCTGAATCGAGCAAGGAAGCTACGCAACTTATCAACACCCTTGATGCCATCCACAATTGGGACAGTGCATGGAATTAAGGTCAAATGCCGGACATTTTCATGACCAAACTCAACTTGTCTTTGCCCTTCCATAGTACCATCACTTGCTACTAAAACACATTCAGTTTTTGTCAAAAATTGAGCAAAATCATGCACTATATCATGCATTTTGCATCCTATTATGCTGCCACCCCTTTTATCCTTTATGAACTCTTGGAAGAAACCACGTATTGCTAAGTTATTAAAACACTCTTCACCCATCATCTCCAACTCATTTCCTTCACCAAGAAAACCTTGGGCTATCCATAACTTGATCAACTCATCTCTTCTAATCTGATGATCCTTGGGGAAAATGGCACAATAACGGAAGCATTGCTTTCCTGACATTGGCAAATCATGATAACTCAACAACAGAGGAGCATAAAGTTTTTCAAAAATCTCATCTTTAAGTTTCCACTTCTCGCTATCCAAGATTGTTTGCCATTGTTCTCTTGTTCCTTTGAAACGCAAGAGACTAGCTAAGGTTTTTATAGCAAGGGGTAGGCCACCACATTTCTTTACAAACTGTCTACCAATGCTTTTTAAATTCTCACAATCTTCCTCACTCCTCCCAAAGAATGCAATCTTACTAAATAACAACCAAGATTTTTTATCAGATAACAATCTCAATTTGATTGATCTCCTACAATGCATCATTGTGGCAACATTCTCCTTACGTGTAGTCACTAAGATTTTGCTCTCTTTGGAACCAGAATTAAGACTGAGTTTCAATGGTTCCCATTTTCTCTCATCCTCAGTCCACACATCATCAAGGACAAGAAGGAACTTCTTCCCCTTAATGTTTTTGTGTATTTCCAGTAGCAAGCTTTCCAGCTCGTTAAACTTGGAAGGAGTTTCTCCTAGAGATTCGAGAATTGCTTTTGCAATCCTGACCTCATCAAAAGGATCAGAGACACACACCCATATTCTTTGAGAGTAATGTTTCTTCACCTCATCATTGTTGTAAGCTAATTGGGCTAAAGTTGTTTTTCCCAATCCTCCCATCCCCACTATAGCAAATAGTAGGATGCCATTGCCGCCAGTACTCCCTCCTTCACCGTTGTTATCACTCAACAATAGGCGAATTAGGGTATCCTTATCATGATCTCGACCACATACATCTGATTCATCAATCAAAGATGTTGTATATTTTGGTCGACGTTGATCAAGTCTTAGATCATTGCTGCTATTTAAACCAACAGCAAAAGAAAAGGCATCTTTCTGTGTGGCAATGACTTGAAGTTTGCCATCCAACTCTTTAATTTTAAGAGCAATATCATGGCGCAAAGTAAGTCCACCAAAACTAGTGCATGGGGAGGGGATGCAAGAGCGTACCTTGCCTAGAAGAGATGGAGCTAAAGCATCTCTCGCAATTTGGGATTTGAGAATAGCAGTGTTCCATTCATCCACCACGTCCTCAATCTCGTAGGATATGCGCTTAAGCTGATCCAACCAAACTTTCACAGCTTTCCCCCCCTTTTGGTACTGTTTGTTCTCTGCATCTTCCACCACAGCTTGGATTGTCTGAAAAGTGCTTCTCATCTTCTCAACTTCTTGCTCAACTCCTACGACAAGTCTCACTTCTTGTTCAACTTCTCGATCAACAATTGTCAACAGTTGCTGTATGGTTGCAGAAACAATTGCATCAGCCATAGTTGAAAAATAGTAGGAAATGACTTTTGTCTCTACTTTTGCCAGAGTTGTGTGAATGTGACGGTATTTAATTTCAGCTTTCAAGCTCTTTAACACTAGCTAGTAGAGTAGTGAGATTGTTAATTACTAATAAACTAGTAAACTAATTAAATTGAACTGACTTTATTCTAATGGGAATTCTGAGAGTTCATCAGTACTTTACCATTCTTTAACTACTGGAATCAAACTTTGAACTTAACGCTATTAAATGTGGGTGTCGAAATCATCATTTGTTTATATATATTGTTCCACTGCATTGCATGTGGGTCAAGCTCAAGGTCAAGGGCGCGCGGGTTCAGGGTTCTCATAAACCAATGAGAATTAAAATAATCCTTCCATATGCCATGATGTGCTAACTGCTAAGCTTCCAACATTTTTAATTGACCCCCTCAAAATTTGTAGTGCCCCTCTGACAACAAGATGGGCATAAATCTATTAAGCTGGCTAAGGATTAACTTGCTCATTCTTGATTCATGCCCATCTTGTTGGCTAAGGATTTCTAAATTCTAAGCATCAACTTTAAGCTTCTTGGGCCTTGGGAAATGGGCTCTTTTGCCGATTAGGGACATCAAAAAGCCTCCTTATCTTTTGAAACAGGATATCTGCAATTGGAGTGCAGCCATCTTATCTTCGGCCTGATTTGGCATTGCGATTGAAAATAAAAAAGTTGTTTTTGAACCCAAACACAATACCAAATAAATTATGGTTTGTGTCAAAAGCTGATTTTGAACATAAAAGCCAAGTCAACCCGAGAAGTTAATCCTTAGATGCTTTTGCGTTTCAAAAGTGCTTTTGGACATTAATTGACTAATATCCCCTAATTATTTTTCCCTTTCCTTTTTCACTAGCATATCCTTTTTAGACATTTTATCCTTCAATCCCATTTTTTCATAGCAATACCAAACATTATTTACATTTTTCTACCGCAATTTAAAAAAGCACTTCTCAAAAGCACTTTTTCCAAACCAAGCTTTTTCAAACTGCAACCTCAATGCCAAACTAAGCCTTCGTCTTGTTCCAGTTTACAAACACTCAACCGGACAAGGTTTTGTCTCGAGTCTTGACCGAAACTGATTTTCCCAAAACTCTCATTTTAGTTGAGTTGAGTACTTTCACTTTCCTTTTGGTGCCTGCTTAAGGATGCAAGTGGACAGTGGATAATAGGGTACCGTACCCGACCTGATTAAGTAGGATTAGGGTATCATATAATAGGGTTGGGGTAGGGTACGGATAGTGACCTTAGGGTACCCACTACCCGAACCCGGTTACTAATTAATTATTTTAATATTAATTTTTATTTATATATTATATTTTTACTTAAAAATTACTCTTAATTAACCTAATTAATATTTGTTTATGGTTAAAAATATAATTTTTAACTTTGTTCTACAATTATACAAGTTAATTTTAATTTATTCCTTTAATTTTAATTAATTTATTATTATTTAATTATAAAAAAAATATTTAGGTTTTTTATCGGATTCGGGTAGTTAACGGGTAGTTGATATTTTAAATGGATAGGGCACGGGTAGTGATTTAAAAAAATAACCGGGTAGTTATAAGATATGAGTACCCTAAAAAATAATAGGGGTAGGGTGGATACCTCAAAATTTATGGGTACCCTACCCAGTTGCATCCCTATCCCCGCTCATCTTTAGCCAAAACTTTCACTTTGGCCAAAAAAAAAAGGCCAAAACTTTCACTCAACTGTTCCATAACGTTTCTGTTAACATCAAGAATCAAGATACATGCATATATTGGAGAGGAATAATCAATCTGGCTTAGACTCTTAGTTTGACTTTTTCTGTCAAAAAAAAAGACTCTTAGTTTGACTTCAAGGATTGGATTGCAAAACTCATTTCTTCAAACTTAAAAACTACTTTATCACAAAAATTTCCGATGCTCAACACCAATGTACATTCCAAAAGGCCAAAACATATCTACAACTCTGTACATACACGTCCCGCAATTCGGAAGAACTTTTAACAAGCTGATTATTATGATTATATGGCAAAATAAAAGTTGCAGCTTGTGAACTTGATCTTGCTTCTTTGGCTATATTCCCAAGGGGCCTTCATTCTTCTTCCTACACCATGCAAAATCAGATATTCATCTCCCACAATATATACAGATAGGCTTCAGCTTTAGATTTAGTCTTCTTGGGTTTAGCTTCAGTATTAAGCCTTAAACATCTAATTCTTCAACCTCAGATGCAACCACAAAGCTAGGGAATGCCAATGTTATGTCCCTGTAACACATTTAATTCACCAAAGAGAGTTCAGTGCCAGAGAAACTGAATGATCACAATTCACAACTTGGCAATTAATTAAGGCACTCAACATTAGAATAACAAAGAATATATATGGCATGCAGCTTCAAAGTTAATCTTGCTTATACTCACTTTAAATATGGGAGTGTCATGTTCTTTATCAGGGATGGATGCTTTGATACAAATTCCTTCCACTCTTCTGTATCAATTTTCCCATCACCTTTTGTGTCTGCATCCGTAAATGTCTGTGGAAGACATAAGAAAAAGATTAAGATCTTTTTTTCAGCTGATATGAATGGATCAGATAGTTGACAAGTTGGAATTAAATGCACCTTATCCACAATTGTTTCAACAACATCCTCTGAAAGGACCAAATCAGATTCATGCAAAAGTGCCAAAACCATCTCCTTCAACTGTGAGTGGATGAAATATTGTTTTGTAAGTACCCCAAGGTTGACCCAGAAAAAAGATTTTTAGATATTCTATATCTAAGGAGCAAGAAAATTTAGTAGCATTAATCTATGAAGCAGTTAGGAGAGTATTAGTAAAGGTAATGGCAATACGAACCTCCTCACGCTCAATAAAGCCGGTTTGTCTTAGGTCATAAAGCCTAAAAGCAACTGCAAAAAAAGAAAGAAAGTCTCAACTTAATTAGACATAATTATTGCATTAAGCCTAGGGTAATATTGAAGGCTATAATATACTAAAAAAAGGGTCCATCATTTCCACATGTTAATCTAAAAAATTTCATACAATTGACCTTACATGCAATTTTGTCTGCCACAGGTGCATTGGGATGAAAAACACCCAATGAGCGAACAAATTCCCCAAACTCGATGACCCCATTACGTTTGACATCAAATAAATCAAAGATCTGGAAATCCATAAACTAATATATGTTACTCCATTATTATTGAAAAAATAGTGAACAATAGCATTGCAGAAAAGGTAATGTTCTGGTCTGGTGAACTGGCATTATGAACAGAAATATGAGTGGAGCTAACATTACACACCCTGTCTGCAAAAAGGTTCCTCCGATTTCTGTTCCTAAAGAGCGCAAGCTGGAATTCTTCCTAATCGAAAGAAAGCAGAGAAATTTGTCAAAAATGTCACTGCAATTAAGTAGCATCTATCTTTCATACTATGACTTGGTTTGAATTGTAAACGTCAAATTAAGTTTCTTAGTACTAAAGTTAACATACCTTGTGAATAAGCCCATCCGCAATGATTGCATTGCTTAATTTCTTATATAGCTCATACAAAGCCTCTACTTCACTAATTGTAACTGCAAAGAAGATAGAACAATTCATACCCTTATTAGTTAATTCAAATTGAAGTTACCCTGGTGGAAATAAAAGGTTTTTCATCAGAATTCTTTCTCAAGTTGCAAAATCTCATAACATCTGCCATATTTTATTTTTGCATTCCTGGATATCAGCTTAATAAGATTAAAAATGACAATCTCCTATAGAAAGATGCTGATTTTTCAGCACTGATACTGGGAAGAGAAAGACAGGCAGAGGCAGAATTCTGGTATAGTTGGAAAGCTGCAAGAGAGGAATAGAATTGCTTACTCACAAGGTGTTTCAGAAGCAAGAACAGTTGGCTCTTCATAGCCGGGTGTCTTTTTGCTTCTCTTGGAGCTTGCACAGCCCATAACAACAGCTAACTGTGCTATTCAATCACAACAATTATTGACAATGCACTCATTTGCAGCTCAAGTTTTCACCTACCAATATCAGGGAGAACAAAATTTGTTAACAATCACTGCATCCTCATCAACGACTTCAAATCAAAATTCCAAAATTTGAACATTTCGTTAATATTCACATGCATTATGTTAATAGAAGGAAGTGAGTAACAAATTTGATGTCAGGAAAATCTTACAGATGAGTAAGGGGTTCAAGGCACCAACACAGTTTCAAGGTTGTGAATTATGGTGAAGGTTTAAAAGATAGTATAAAAAGTTGTACTATGACTATGAGCTAACCAAGTTGATAAATTTAGTTGACAGCACCGCAGCCAGGGGAAAAGCTTGGAAATGACTAATGAAGCACCGAGAGACAGCTGTTGTTAGAGTCAACAACTCAAAGAAACAAAATCCAGAAAAGGAGTAGAAATCAAATGACAACTGGAAGAGTAGCATAGTTTGGACTTTGGACTTGTTTTATTATTATCTAATCTATTAAAGTTGTCACTTGTCACTTGACAGCAGACACGAGGAAAAGTAGGCCAAGCTTATCTCTCAGCAAATCCCCATTAAGCTACTTTTCCCGTGCGATGTGCTCATTTTCCAGTAGCTAGCCAGCTTAATTTGAAAACTGGAACCAAAAGGCCAAATAAAATTTGTTCAGTGAAACCAAAACATTAATTGGAGGTGGAGCCATCATCACGGTTCCAAAACACAGGTTGCTTGGAGACTTGGGTTTCATTCAATAGTAACAGGCCCCAAGATTTTTGGTTCCGCGGCGAAAATAAAGTGTCGGAGAACTTTTCTCCGTACTGGATCTGACATGACTCGACTTCGAATTAATTGAAATTGGAATGTAACTATCAGATATTATTCATTTTCTTTTGTTCCAAACCCATAATGCAGCAAAGCCACTAGATACAATTAGTTACCACTTGCGGGGCAAACCTATCATTCTCTCTTAATACCAACAAATTTTTATAAGTAGATTCAGATCTTGCCTCCCCTAATTATCACTTGCATAGTAAAAGCTGAATGATAATCAAACAAACAGACTCCAGCTCATATTTTTTTTAAGTAAATAAATAGTGAAAGAGACCAAAGATAATAAAATTAGAATATTCCTGCTGCCTCAATATATATCCATCCTCTTTTCCAGCCATCGCCCAAGGTTAAAGTAAAAATCCAAAACTGGGAAATAGCAGATTTTTAGCTGTGTAAAAAACTAAAAATTGAACCTTAAACAGTGATCCAAACAAATCTAGGTCTTTCCACTTTCCACTTTTAGATCTTGTGTATCGTAAACACCAAATTCATGGGGTTAAGATTTTTGAACTTAACAAAGATGTCTATAATCAGGACAAATCAAACTTTCAGATTTTAATAATAAAGAAGTTTAGTAAGAGAAAAATGAATTAAAAATACTTGGGACCACCGACGTAACACATCAGCATGGCCTAGCGTTTTGAATTATAAAATCAAAAAATGAAAATCTCTTTTGGAGCTTTTCCTTTTGTTTTCAGTCTTTCTCGGCAACCAAGCAGATGCTATGTATTGTTCGACCTGATTAAAATGTCATTACTTGCTTAATTGCTTTCAACTAAATAACAAAATCCTGTGCTTAATTTAGGCCTTCAAATCTGCCATTTGATTTAGTATTTGAGAGAAGCCACTAGAAAGCTTACATATTTTGAGCATTTTTTTCAATCATCATTTACTTCCTAAAATGCAGGATTTGATTAATCCATCAAGAACATTAATTTTTCTTATTGACTATAGAAATTCTATGGTTCACTAAAACTAAAAAGAGTTCCTTTTTTCTCTTCCAAATGAAAAAGAAGAGTTCCTTTTTGTTTGGAGTGAGGTAGCCTGAACAGAGACCTTTAAAATCTTCAATGAAAAGCTTAAACCCTTAATCAGAATCTTAAAGTATAAACAAAAGTAATACTATAAAACATTAATTATAAGATCAAGACCCAATGGACCTGCAACTGCAAGGGCGCATCTACTTGTTCTTATGTTTTCTCAGCAACCAAACAGAAATCCATCTACCCAGAAAGAGAAGAGGGAAAAAGAATCCATTCCAACAAAAACACCTCAAAAGAAGGAATAAATAAACAAGGATATTGGAGCAAAATTATTAAACTAAGAAGAAAGCAATGTTAGACAACAAAAGAGCAACAAAGAAAAATCATATAATTGAGGTGAGAAAACTAACTGACCTGTTAATTGCTTTGATTCATGCTTGAAAATTGAGTCTTTGGGAATTTGATCTAAATATACTCTTAATTTCCTTTCTCTTTAGGTTATAGTATCTATATAAAATAGAAACTTCAATGGGAAAATAAAAAAGATTTATAGCTCTTTTAATTTCTTAGGTTATGTAGCTTTCTAAAATCAGAACCTAAGAATGGATATGGACTACAGAATAGAGTACTATTGGGTTGATGGAGCTTTGTTTGTTTTCTGAGTTTTAGTTTTCAACGTTCGTTTCTGCCGATTTGGTTTCAATTTATAATACTATTGCTTTGCATTTGCACACGTTGGCTGTCACTTGTCACCTTTGAACGTTTCCATTTTCTTTTTTTATTTATGTCTTCTTTTTAAAATTTTGTCCCAACAATTCACTGCATCGAATCATGGCTATGGTGAAAATTTCTGCTTCATTCCCCAAAAAAAATAAATTACTACAACGCCTTTTAATTAAAACCAAAATTAGAAAAAGATTTTTTGTTTTGGCCAGAAAATTAGAAAAAGATTGAAGAAATTAGTTAAAATATATCATTTAATTTTAAAAGAAGGGTGTTAAATATTAGATTTGCTTATATATAATATATTATAAGATAATAATTAAATAAAGTGGTACGTATCTGATTTGGGTTGACATTTTTTTTTCTTGTTGTCATAAAGGAGAAAAAGGGTGAGAAAAGTGTGATAATAGATCATAGATGTGCGCCCGCTTGCATCAATGGTCTGAACAATTTTCAATTTTGGATATTTTGGCACTCGGTTAGTTTTGTAATCAATTTCATGGCAGCCACCCTATACATATATATTTTGTTGAAAATTGAACAACTATTTTCAATTGGATGTGAATATAGACAAAGTTTAACATAATTAATTGATGAATTTGAGTAAGGTTCCGGCAATATTCTCATTCATTTCTTCTTTGACTTCGATGCCTTCTCCTTCTCACCTTTAATTTAGAAAGAAAAAGATGTGCATGGTTAATGTACTACACTATTTTAGTCAATGATGGCTGAGGGCCTTAAGGGCACAATATTATTTAAAAATGTTTAAGAAATGAATTAAATTTTAAAATTAAAAAACATGACAAATTAATCCGGGCTTTCCTGTATAAAGAATCAGGTGACTTCTAATTTGCAAGCATTAGCTGCGTTATTCTCGAAATTTCTATGATTAACTTTTTTCTTCTCTTGGCAAGATGAGGAGAATTGGGAGAATTTGATCGAGTGTACTGTTCCATTGACCGTCCCCAGACCATTTCTTCCTATATTCTTTTTTCTCATTATTCTTAAAATTTCAAAACACGAATGATAAAATGTTTAAATCTCATTACATTAATCATATGATAATTCATTATAAAGCCAGATGTTTTTTTTTTCTACATAAGAACGTAAAAGATAAATAAAAAGGCAGCTACTATGGTTCCAGTGTGTCAATACCGAGTCGGTCTTCATTCAGCAAAGTGAGGTTCAAACTTCACAAATGGAAACCCCATGAGTAGCGTCATGAACCAGCATCGTTAAAACAATCTGCACAGTAATTACCTTCTCTATAGATATGACGAATCTCTGCTATCCAATCTCCCTTGATAAGTTTCAAACAATCCCGCACAAGAGTATAGCAAGGATGAGAACTTGTTATTGGATTTCTTAGAAAGTGTACGACAACTGCCGCATCCAACGAAGCACAACCTCTTGTCTTAGCAAGCATCAAACTTTGTTGCACGCCCCATAGTTCTGCCTCTAAACTATTGGTAGCCCCAATATTGAACATGAAACCCACTACCCAGTTACCTACTTCATCTCGGATTAACCCGCCTACAGAGGTATACTCCCTCTGTTCCTATATATAAGTTCATGATAACCGAATCTTTAATCAATAAAAACAATTAAAAGTTAGTTAGTTTTCAAAATTCTATACCATTTCTATGGTCTTACCAAAATACCCTTTCAACTTTTCAAACTTTTTATTGGGAAGGAAAAATATTTTATTTTTATTAGTTATTATGGGATAATGCATTAACAACCTATTTAATTCTGTTCTGGAATTCAAGAGTATTTAAATAGGGTTAGAATTGGAACTAAAAATTGTCCAATTTCTTGATAAATGGTAATGACAAATAAAAATGAACAGAGGATGTGAACTTATACTCCCTTTGTTCCTATGTATAAGTCCATGATAACCGAAGTTTTTAATCAAGGAAAACAGTTACAAGTTAGTTAGTTTTCAAAATTTTATACCATTTCTAAGGGTCTTACCAAAACACCCTTTTCAACTTTTCAAACTTATTATTAGGAAGGAAAAAATATTTTAATTTTATTGCTTATGGGATAATGCATCAACAACCTATTTAATTTTGTTTTGGAATTCAAGTTTGTAATTCAAAGTTTATAATTTTTTTTAAATTATTTTTCTTTATATATTTTTTTATAAATAATGGTCAAAGTTTGGAATTGGTTGACCGAAAAAAAGACAAATAATTAGGAATGGAGGGAGTAATAAGGAAAGGGGGGGAGTAATAAGAAACGGAGGGAGTATCGAACTAATTAGGAAAGGGAAGGAGTAATAAGGAAAGGGGGGGAGTAATAAGAAACGGAGGGAGTATCGAATAAGAAATTATCGGAATAATATGTTTTCTTATTCTTTTTTTTTTTGAGAATAATATGTTTTTCTTATTCTTATGTATAGATAGAGTTGAAATTTAGAGCTTTATTATTCTTCCAATAAACTCCATTCGACCTAATTAACCACTAATGTGCGCTGCGTCCCCTTGCCCGTAGGGCAGGACCCTATTATTAATGCCCCATTTGGACACAAATTGAATTAATGAAGCAATAATTCACTTTGCATTTTAGGTAAGGCAAATAGGCAGCCGTTAGCCACATTAAACAAGGATTTGTTATTAGTAAAGTCATTTATTACTCCATAGTATTTAAGATGAATGGAAAGTAAATTGATCAAGCAGCAGGTATTAACTGTTAGGCGGGATATAGTATATACAAGGTTCTACCCGCGCGCGCTACGCTGCGCGGTGTCATAAGTTTAAAGTATAAAAAAATTATGAGGCATGTTAAATAACAATTCCAAAGTCATGATTATCAAATTCCCATGTTTCAAAATAATTAATCCGAATAAAGAATCAAGTATCATTTTTATCCTTGCAGATTGCTTTGAAAGAGATCCACTCAGCAATTTAAAATGCACATCATCATGGAATCAGTAACTAACAAAAACATCATGAAACAAAAAAACTCATCACTGTAAATCTAATCCAATACCAACTTTCCTTCAATAACCATAGTCACCAAACAATATTAATCTAAACAATATCTACATGATATGAGATATACATGTTTGTTTAACAATATATTTTAACCTTGGGACTATGGAGAGGAGAACTGGCAGTGTCTTCCATGAAATCATATTCTTTGATCTTGTTGCTCAATCTGTATTTCTGAAAAATTCTCTAAAGCAACAGCTTCCTTCAAACCCTACAAAATAAACTTTATTGTTATTAGGTCAACCTGCAAAAAAACAAAAGAAACCAGCAGTCTCATTAACATTCTTTCATGATTAGAAATAATCAATTAGTTTAACAAGGAACCATGGATCTGATCTTCTCTCTTTTTTGGGTTCATGTCATCAAAAATTGAACCCAAAAAGAAAAAAGTCAATCAAAAAGAAGACGATTGAAAAAATGCTGGAACTTATCATATATGTGGAGTTTAAATTGTATATCGATCTCTAAAATTTAAAGGGAGTACTAACGCATAGCTTATCACCTTCAAAGAACTGCTAGATACAAATCTCTACCTTAAGACAATACAAATGAACAATAATTGCCAATCCAGTCACCAGCTTGGGTTAGTATATCAAATACTCATATGGAATTATTAGGAAGTTATATCGATATTGCTTATCCCTTTGCCATTATTTGGAAGAGCAAATATATAATATTCACAATTATTAATTTCAAATAATGATTTTCTTTGCAAACTAAAGCTCGTAATTATATTTCATTCTAACTCACCCATCAATCTTTTCAGTTGTACTTACCCTTCCACAAATGAAAGCATATACTATAGTCATAAAACTTACCTGCTTCCAAGTGCTTAATCTGATATTTAACTTAATCTTGAAACCTGATATTAATACCGCCTGCAGCAAGTCCAACCGTAGTAACTGTCAACATGAATATGCCATCAGCTATGTACCTCATCAAGCATCTTGAAAAAAATAAGAAGAACAATAGCAAAATGCTACTTAAGTGCCGAATCATACACAATGAACTCCAAGTGCTTATATGTAGCAAGTTTTTTTTAAGTGATTTTTTTTATTGTTTCTCATTAAATGTTGGAAAACACCTTCAAATCACCTGCTAATATTTCAACAATCTTCCCCTTTCTTGCCTGCAATATTAATAAATGATAATTCTTCTAAACCCATTACCAAAAGAAAGCACTTGAATGAAGCCACCTACGAATATGAGTGTGTAAATCTTAAAACCATTTTACAATACCTTAAAAATTGTAGGCAAGGCTGCACCAAAATCAAGAAACTACATGCTTCCGACTGTTTTATTAAAACCTGCATAACATTACGAACAAAAACATCAACACTTTAATGCTAGTTACCAAGAGTTCCCACAATTATTTTAACAAACTTATTTAGAGTTACAGAACCATCATCAAGGCTATACCTCCACAAATCATAACCTGCAAATTTAGTTCATTTATGAGAAATTACCTCATCTAACTCCCCTATTCTTTATTATTAATTAACTCAAGCAATAAGAGAAAAAGGACCAAAAAAGCATAATTAAATGACTTAGTCAAACATAAAGTGTATAAGAATCCCACCTTCTTTTTGGAGTTCAACAATTCTTGCCTTGGTTTTGCAACATTAACAGCTGAACCTACTGCTGTTGTTTGGTCCATTGGCTTTTGCTGCAATAGCCACCTCAAACGACAATATTAACAAACATAAAGATCAGTATTCAGAATAAGAAAACAGAGCAGTGAAAGACAGAGCAGGCTTAGTCTGATCAAGGAAACTATGAATAAACATTAAGGTTTTAACATCTTAACATGTAGCTAATCAATAGAAACCAAAAATTTCATTAGAATTCCAGCCTGTTAACAGTATATGTGAATATTATAGTAATAAAAAGAAGAAAACCCATAAAAATATCGAAAATCCCTAAAACACTAACCTTAACATCAAAAGAATCCGCCATAATAAACCTGGCAACAAAAGGAAAGAGAAACGAAAGATAGAGAGGGAGCAAGCATGAGGAAATGGGGGGGGGGGGGAATCACATGGTAAAATGCTATGAATTTGGTGGAGTGAGAACATACGCATATATGCATTAAAATCAGGACAATGAGGGTTTGATATGCGGAAATTAAACATGAAGCAAAAGATGTGATGATAAAGCTACTGCAGAGATGAATATCATAGAGAAATTCATTGAAGCATTCTCATCAAATATATACTAAGAGTACAGATTTATGAACTAAGAAATCATCAGAAAGCTACTCAATTGGATTAAAAAAAATAATGAATGAATTTGCTTAAACACAAAATGTAAAGCATCATATAAAGACGCCAAAACACTAACCTTTAACACCAGAAAACTTGCCATGATCAGCCTGGCAAAGCAAAGAATTAAAAAATTAAGAAGGAGCCACAGAACAACAATGAAGCAAAAAATGACGACAAACAAAACAGGAAAAAGAAGAAAAGATGAGAAGCCGATAAGCAAATGGGGAAACCCAAAAAGGTGAACACACACAACCGAAAACCCATAAACAATTCAAGAAAACAAATCAGGAAGAAGAAGAGAATCACACCTGAAAACTCAAAATCAAGCCCAAGACACCTAATTAATCCTGCAAAAAGAACATGGTTAATTAAAAAAAAATTGATACTGACAAAAAAAACTACACAAACCGAACCACAAAGAAGGGGGATCTTTCAAACCATAAAGAGATCAGAAAGGAACGACAAAGAATAGAAGATCTTTCATGAGCAAAAATTGAAAAAGTCTGCCTGATGAGAAAATCAACGTTTCTACGGACCGAAAATGAAAAAAAAAATTGCAAGCAGGAGTTGAACAAAGAAGAGAGGGAGAAGAAGAGAAAAAGAAAGAAAAGAAAAGCTGGGAGCAAGAGGGAGAGAGGAGAAAAAGAAGAAGGAGGAGAAGAAGAAGAAAGATAGAGAGACGTGAGAGAGGGAAAGGAAAAAAGAGAAAGAAAGGAATGAGAGAAGGGCAGGGAAAAAGAAGAAGAAGGCGTGATAGAACCCTCTAGAATGCCAGGTGGTGAGTTGTGATTGGCCTAAAATAATTAAATGACAAAGATGGCCTCAATTCTTAGTATTTATTGCAGAAAAACCGGCCCCTATAATGACGAATTTAGCCCCAAAGAACAGTGCAAAATAGCAGTAATTTTCAACCCAAAACTAATTAACTCCGGTTTTTCTGTAATATTCTTAAAGCAATTAAGGGGTGGTTTTAATATACCTGACATTACTTTTTAACTACTATTATTCTTGGTGTTTGTGATATAATTAAAAATGACATGATAGGAGACGGAGGGAGCACTAATTTTTACAATCGATCGAGCAAGTGTGAGCCACTAATTAAGATTTAAGAACGTGTGAAATTTATTAGAGCTACGTCTTTTATCATCGCATCAAAAATGGATATATATATATATATATACTATGTATAATCCCGCGCGATGCACGGGTCGAGTAAGTAGTTTTTTTTTTGAAAAAAAAGTAGTTAATTTTAGTGTATAGCTTTAATAATTAATATATAATTATAATATATCGTTTTAATCATATATCATATCATATCAATTCTTAATTTTGATGATTTGTAATATATGCTAGGATTTGACTTTTTAACACAAAATGAGTATAAAACTAACCTCAAACCAAGATGACAATGAACTGAGATCCTTGAATTATTTACCAATATGTTGAGATATTTGACCGCTATTTTGGTAGTGACGTTTGCCTAATTATATATAACTCTTAGAAAGATTAATCATTTCATTCTCATAGGTAACTCTTAGAAATGTAGATTTGAGAGAAAAAAATTAATAAATGAATTCTTGAAATATAAAATTTAAGAAATTAACTATTTTTTAAAATTTAAGTGATATGAACACCCTTAAACAAAAATTGAAGAATTAACTCCTAATTTCACGTGGATCTTTGGTAGTTATGTTTTAATTTTTATTGTGTTTATTCAAATTCATTTTGTTCAAGAATGGTACTAATTCAATATAAGAACATTTTACTTCTTTCAAATTTGGAAATAATTTCATAGATGAAATAAGAATAAGTTTTTACCCTCCAAAAATATTTCCCTATTTACTCCAAATAAAGGGATGAAGTTAAGAGGGAGGGAGACTATGTGGAAAGAATAACGTGCAAACATTGAATTGATGTAGAAAAATCGGGTTTAATTATTAATAAATCCTTTATTGATAATGAAATTTTCTTATTTACTACATAGGAGCTTAAGGATAAAATATCTTCTTCTTCTTCTTCTTCTTTTTATTTTTAAAAGAGAGTATTAGACAGAGATAATAAAATGAAATGATATTATCAAGTTAAATCAACCGCTTGGAGATCTCAAATGGTTTAAGAGATGTAAGGTGTCCCAATGGAAACATGTACAAAACTACAAATATTGTATCATATCTTTGCTTTTAAAAAAATGTAGAATAACATGTACACTACTACAAATATTGCATCACATCTTTGCTTTTTAAAAAATATAGAAAAAAAGTATAAAGACTTCCTAAAATCCATGATACCAATGAAAATAACTTGCATAACTTGCATATATAAATTAATTCGCAGTAGAGAAACGGATGATGAATCTGCATTACCCAATATCAAATAATCATAATTCACCGTTACAATTTGCGCATATCATGGACTTAAGAAATCATTTAATAACTTTGACCAACCCTTAATTTCATCAGCCATGGAGAATCTAAGCAATTTTCTATCATCTCCTTACTTTAATCAATCATGGAATATTCAATTTTGGTTAGGAAAGACAAATTAGGATCGAGTATCCATCTTCACTATAACCTGAAAAATATATTTTAGTTATCCATCTATGTATATATAGAAAACAATAACGTACAACTAAGTATTTGAAAAGAATAAAATACAAATGAAAATTGAACCTTATGAAGACAATTTTTAGCAAATATATTTTAGTGATTTAGGCAAATAGTTGTCATTAAGCGAGGGGAGGGGAAGAAGCTATGAATATTTTAGCCTTGATAAAGAATTGCTATATACACATGAAATACGAAACTGAGGACATTATAGTTTGGAAAAAATTGCTTACCCCATTGTATATTTCGATTTGATTCACACATCATTTGATGCTCTACATTCCATAGGTATACATTGCAACAAAAAAGTTTTATAAATTTTACATTGACATGATTAAAGTTTAAATTTTGAAATGAAGAAATATCGGAAGGAAAGTTTAAAAAACATAAAAAATGACATTGAAAGTACACTAACTTTAACAAACTATTAATCTAAAAAATCCAAGCAAATACAATTTCTTTTAAATAAGAAATCCATATATCCAAACCTCTTTTTTCTTGAGACCACCATGACAAGCCAGATCATTTTGCGACCACCATGATAAACCGGATCATTTGCTTTGCAGAAGTTTGTCAGCTGCCATATCCTCATTTCTCATCCCTTTTTTTTGGTGAATCATTTCTCACCCTTCCAACACTAAACGATTGATAGAAAAATGACTTTATATAGACAAAAGATAGGGTAAAGGTATAATATAACTTAGATTTAAAGGGTTTATTATGAAATGTGTAACTTTAACCACAATAAAAGCATATAATCATATCATATGATCATAATTACAATTTAAATAATTAATTAAGAAGATGGAAAACATATTAAGTTACAAAATTTAATTTAGAATGTAACGTACATGTAAACATCTAATGACAATTAATATAGAATGAAATGTGTAACTGTAACAACAATAAAAGCATATAATCATATCATATGATCATAATTACAATTTTAAATAATTAATTGAGAAGATGGAAAACATATTAAGTTACAAAATTTAATTTAGAATGCAACGTACATGTAAACATCCAATGACAATTAATATAAAATGTAATTTTTTGTCACAAACAATTGGCACATTAACTCCCCAAAAGGAGCCAAAATATATATCTATACTATATATAAAAGTACGAATAAGGGGAAACTTTATGTTTTCCAATTGTACCCTTATTTTTAAAACATATTTCCAATTGTACCATTTTTTTAAAAGCATATTTCTAAATTGCCATTACTAAATAATATTTTAATTATTCCATTATTTTTTAATCATAAATTATTCCATTCATAAATTACTCCATTATTAATTACACGAATAAGGGGAAACTTTAGTTTTTCCAATTGTACCATTATTTTTAAAACATATTTTCAATTGTACCATTTTTTAAAAACATATTTCTAAATTGCTATTACTAAATAATATTTTAATTATTCCATTATTAATTATTAGATTATATAATACGTATATTAAATTATAAAAAAGTCAATTTAACTTTTTGTTTCCAACGTCCTATTTAATTTTGCCTTTTGTCTTTGTTTCAATCGTTGTATTTAATTTTGCTTTTTGTCTTCGTCTCCAACGTCCTATTTGGTCTTAGATAATCTGAAACAAATGTGTAATGGGCATTTACTTTGGATGGTCCAATTTCAAAATTTCAAATCGAAGTTATCAAAATTACATAATGTCATTATCAAAATTTCATAGAGGGGCCAACAAAAATTTATAGAGAGGTTATTAAAATTTCATAAAGAGGTTATCAAATTTTCGAAATGTGATTACCAAAATTTCATAGTGGTATTTCTAGGGAGGTTATCAAAATTTCATAGTATGGTTACCAAATTAGGAAGGTTATTAAACTTTTATCATTGTGTAATCAAAATTTCAGGGAGGATATCAAAATTTCATATGAATGTTATCAAAGTTTCATATTTTAATTTTCAAAATTTCATAAGAGGGTTATCAAAATTTCATAGTATGTGCATCAAAATTTCATAGGGAGATTAACAAAATTTCTTAATGAGGTTATCAAAAAATCATAGGGAGGTTATCAAAATTTGTAGTTATCAAGATTTCATAAGGAGGTTATCAAAATTTTATAGGGAGATTTATCAAAATTTTATAGGAATGTTTATCCAAATTTCATAACGAGATTATAACAATTTCATAGTGTGAGTATCAAAATTTCTAAGTGTGATTACTGACAATTCATATGGAGGTTTTTAAATTTTCATAACGTGGTTATCAATATATCATATGGAGGTTATCAACATCTTATAGTGTTGGTTATCAAAATTTCATAGTGAGATCTTCAAAATTTAACCCTGGTAACAAAATTTCATAAGAAGGTTAAAAAAAATTATAAAAAGGTTCTCGAAATTCCATAGTATCGTTATTGAAATTTCATAGGAAGGTTATCAAAATTTCATAAGGACGTCATAAAAAATAGTGTAATTATCATAATTTCATAGGAAGGTTATCAAAATTTCATAAGGACGTCATAAAAAATACTGTAATTATCATAATTTAATAGGAAGGTTATCATAATTTCGTATCAATATTTCATTTAAACATATTGGGCCACGTGCAACGCACGTGAAAGTTAAAACTAGTCATGTAAAATATATATATATCGTGTAAATTGGACATAATATATAATATAATATAATAATCATTATTCTTTCTTTTCTTCCAAAAAATAAGAAGGCCTAATAGATATTTTGACTTTTGAACTTGTAAAAAAGAGACAAATAATTAGCCTCTGAACTTTCGAAATTGTCAATTTTATGT